>JAODAL010057957.1:0-22374 GCA_025379985.1 Phyllomedusa bahiana | reverse complement strand
CAATGGGTTAACAGATGAATATCAGGTTGGAGCAATGTGGGGCTGAAGCACTTTGGAGCCCCCAGGGAACACCCTTCAGGTATTCATGTTTAAGGGCATGTAAAACTTTATGCACCTGGTAAATTATACTCAAGTATAGTGTGATAAAGGAAAAATAAAAAGAGGGAATGATGGCGCTAGACGGATAAAGTATAGATACAGTTTATTATGACATTAAAACAGGACTACGCGTTTCTCGCTGGATAGCGTTTCATCAGGTCCAATCACAGCAAAGGTGGCGTGATCCGTCCCCAGGCTGCTGAAAAATTCTAGACACACACAGATTAGCTAATAGCTGCTAGACTAAATGATTTAGGTAATACAAACCAATTACAAAGTGCTTATTTTCACTGTCTCCATCATTACAGATATGGTGTTTGCAGCGATAAAACCCCTTTAAGATAGATTAATGTCATGAAAACGATGCTAAAAAATATGTGCATGTTTCAAGCATCAGGCTAGATTCATGCAGCATTTTTTGCTATATATTTTGGCGCATAAAACATGTAAAATTAAAATTTCCTAATGTTTTTTAGGTGAAAATACAGTATTGGGCACATGGCACAGATTTTTCGCACCTTGAGAAGCAACACACTACAATAACATGTGGGTTTATTTAAAGTGTAAAATCCCTTAAAAATAAATTGGACAACAAAAAACACATTAAAAAGTATGGAAAATATGTATCATTTACGCAAGTTTTTCCCTTGAAATACACCCGTTTTCAACATCCTTTTTATGCTTGGTGAATCTACCCTAAACGTGGTTTCATGCACCACATTTTTTTAAACAAAATAGTGCGTTTTGCTGCATTTTTTCTGTCACACAAAAGGCGCAACTTTTGATCAAGTCTCATTTTTTCAAAATGTAGCATGCTTTGCTTATTGTGTTTTTTCTCCAAGCGTTCTACCAGGCTTGAAAAATATCTAAAAAAACAGTATGTTAAAAACTATCTGAATAAAAAAAAAAGCCATGAAAAGGTCATTAAAATGTCTAAAATTAAAATCCTAGTACTTAATTTCTGCTATTCTGATAACAAGGATAATGTGTGCTCACAGTTGTGTTTGCCGTTAAGGGTGGGCAGATAATGATGACTAAAAGGAATGTATGTCATATTTACATATTTAAATGACTTTTCTTCACCTTTTTAGTATGATAATTATAGCTGTATTTAGTTTCCCAAATTTGGGGAGTTTTACTAAAAATGGCATTGATTTTTGGCATTTTTAATAATGGCTACAAACATTTGTGTTTACATCAATAATAGAGTAGTGGTTTTGTTACTTGTTTCCCCACCCGAATCTTCAATTCAGGCCATGTCCCCACGGCACGGTTTTCCAGCCTGTTCTCGGTTTTGCAAACCGGCTGAAAAACTTTTAGGGGCCTTTACACATAGACATATTCATCTGCCGACCGAAAACCGTACGGAAGAATGAACATGTTCTATGTTTTTCGGACCGCTGGCGGTCTGAGAAACCGCCGGCCGGATAATCGGTGCAGTGGGGACCGCTGCATGGATTTTTCCCTTAAAAGGGCCATGTAAAAGTTTTTTCAGCCAAAATTTTCAAAACCGAGAACTGGCGAAAAACCGTGCCGTGGGGACATGGCCTTACATGGACCTTAATGGAAGATTTTTCCGCCCCCGGGGTTTTTCAGATCGCCGCATCCGAAAAACCAAGGCTGTTTGGGGTCGGTGCCTATTTTGCAGAGTCGAGTCTCAAAAAGGGAATGACTCCGATCCTAAAATATATAATTAGTTGGTACAGTAGTTCGATGCTGTGCAAAGAGCAGGAGGAATTGGGTCCGACCGGTGCTGCTGGGTCCCATAATTTCAGCCTTTCACATGAGGAGTGTATTGATTACATGGAGCAGGGAAAGCCGCTCCCAGGGGAAAAGATTCTGCTTCCCATGGCAAACAATTTCAGCAAAATGTTTCACCTGCTTTCAAAGAAGTAGAAGAGTCAACCATTCATCAATACTGATGTGGCTGGCTATTCCTTTATACCCTACATTGAAGAGATGTTGCCCCTATGGTCACCGCTTTGGGCCCCCAAACCCCAATTAGTGTAGAGAGGCCGTTCTCTAGCCTGGAAATAATGAGATCAATGTGAGGTCGTCTAGCAGGATCTGATGGAGGCAATACTATTTTCAGAACAAATTCGAGAAATCCACAAATGTTCCTGCAGGGTTTTGATATTTACAATTTTTGTGTTCTAAAGTCATATCCAATAAATATATTTTACACTGACAAGCAAAATTGTTTTGAACTTGTGACTTCCAGGCTCCATATCTCTCCATCCACTACAGCTTTGTACATGAGGCTACTGTAATTTTATATACAGTCATCTTACCTATCTTCTACATCAATTTTACTTGCAAGTATTTAGCATCTGCTTAGTTCTGCAGATTCTTTCCTGTAACTGCAATGTTACTGTTTTGCTCCTAAAAATCAAAATGTAAATTTTTATTATTTTGTTAGTATTTGGGAAATCCACCTTTTGGTTTTCAATACTTCCTGAATCCTTCTGGGCTCTGAATCAGATTCAAGCAGGTCTTGACTAAAAACCGATCACAGGTCTCTTCTACACATTCCCAATGTTGGTGCAAACTGGACTTGGATACAAATACAGCTTTTTCTTCAACTCTACCCACAAGTGTTCAAAAGATCAAAACATTGTTACCCTTTTGCTTGTCAGTGTCTGTTCTACCTAAATAGTTTGATTATTGTATCATAAGGTGATAAACAGCCTGGTGTTACCATTTTACTACAGTAAAGTTATAACTTAAACATGCGCCGTGTATGAGGGAGTCAGGAGTCGGAGTCGGAGGTTTGGGAAATTGAGGAGTCGAAGTCGGGGCTTTGGCTTGCCGACTCCACAGCCCTGCGAAAAACATAGAACATGTTCATTCTTCTGTCCGGTTTTCGGACGGAAGATGAATATATCTACGTGAAGGGGGAGGGCTCTTCTCCGCAAACTGCAGAGAAAAGCCGTTCCCCGGCGGCCGTGCATCCTGTGCCGTGTAAACAGCCCCTAAGGGGAGATATCATAAAGGCCAGTTTCAGATGGGTGTCGTTTTGTACCAACCTGAATGACAGGAAATAAAATTGCATCAATATTAAGCTAGTCTGAAAGCAGCCTTCAATGTAATATACCTCAGTAAGATATTTCATGATCACAGAATGGTGTGAATGATTGTGTTTGTTATGTTGTTTGGATTCATATCAACTGGGAAGAATTCTGTTAAACTTCCTGTGTTTTCCTCTGATTAGTCTGCCAGACTGCTGCTAAATTTAATCATCGGTGTAAAGCATTTTCTGCTGTCTAGGGTGAAATGTGTTGGGAGTATTTTTGATAACTTTACACTCATTTCCCTACCAACTGGTGCAGAGAAAACTAGGACATGCAGTACATAGAGCTATTCCCTCTATCTACAAGGTCAGCAAAGCCTGAACTTTTCCCCTCACATATTTCAGATGGCTGGGAGTGTGAATTACATGATACCTTCTAAACACATCAGAAGGAAAGTCGTCTAATCACCGCTTTCCTTCTAGAGTTAAATTTGTCTTTCTTTTTTCGGCACACTAGCAGGAAATGACACTATCTCGGATTGTGCCATAATAGTGTCTGGGTAATAGGAACAAGTGTAATTTGTGGTACCATTTAACAGCAGGCCATTCCATGTTCTTCAAGATTCAGATCTTGTTAATGTGAGTGTTTTGATGACGTATTTCTCTTAACCAAGGGGATTAGTGTTGGATTTCTGATTTTATTTTTTTTCCATTCCTTAGAATTTAAAGAACCCTTAAAGGAGGACATGTGTCCGCCTCTCCTGATGGGTCTGTTTTAGTAAATCCTTGTGTTCCAAGTGAAATAATTCTAAATCATCTTCTCTTATAACTCTAGGTTGTTCTGTTCCTCTGTTAGGCAGGGTTCACATGGCTTATTCACGGTGTAATTGTGGGACGTATTTCGCCTGCAATTACGCTGTGTGCTCGGGGGCGGGACAGGAAGGGTGGGGGCAGCCCGCCAGCCCCGTAGACATTCATTATTTATGGTGCGTATACGCCGTGAATAATTGACATGTCACTTCTCTCCCCGCTCAGCGTATTGTGCGAGCAGGGAGAGAAGACGTAACCCATATTTCTCTATGAGAACTGTGGAATACCGTAATGACTGGGACGTATTTTGCCCCATATTTGAGCGCAGTACGCCGCAAAATACGGGCTTTAATATGTCCCAGTCATTGCCGTGTGAACATAACCTTATTCTATCTGGAAATGTATTACTGAATCTGTAAGCTGGATGTTACCAATTGGGGTGTGTCACAGCACAGTCTGACATTGTCCAATCAGTATTGGCAATGTCAGTGTGTGCAGGGACACACCCCCAGTTAGTAACACCCAGTTGACAGATTCAGTAATACATTTCTAGAAGGAATAACCGAGAAATAGCAGAACACAAAGTTATGAGGGAAGAGGCTCCAGAATTGTGATTTCACAAAGAATATGAGAATTTACAAAAACACACATCAGCAGATTTTACAGGTCTTCTTAAAAGGGAATATGTTTTTTTTTTTCACTAATTGAATCAAGATACCGATACATATTCTTTTCTTCTTACCCTTTTTTTATTTTCAAAATTGTAGATTTCCCTCAATTGTGTTTTTTTTGGTTATATGATTTGGGGCAGCCATTTTGCCTGATTTGTTTTAAAAACGGGCTTTTAGGGGAGAGCCTCAGCAGCTTCATGGCCCAAAAGGAGCCGTGAATAGGAGCAGACCCAAATTATTTTCTTTTAGAGATTTTTTAGACCCCTTGCGTGACCTGGGAAGTAGCTTTTTACAGCAAAGGAAAGGGGGGGAACTGTGAATTTCTGACTATTGTGAATGGTGGATACGGTGTTATTCATTCACATTGGTGTAACTATTATTAAAAAAAAATGTTTAACATAAATAGATGAGTTAAACAACAGGTAATTTTTGATGACACATTGCCTTTAACAATTACGCTTTCTATTGGTAATGTTATCTATATAAAGTTTAAAGTTGAGTTTTGCAAATTATTTGTCTTAAAGAGAACCGGTCACATGGATTATACCCTCCTTGCTGAGGACAGCACAAGCTAGTGTCAGACCTGCTGTTCCCAGCACTGTGTCCCTTATTCTGTAAGATGCTGTAGTTTTAGAGCATTTACCCCTCAAATCTTTTTTCATGAGCAGGTTTTAGCCCCGCCCAACCAAAGCTACCCCGCCCACTGACAGTTATTCACTTGTTTCTACCTATTCAAAGTAATAGAAAAACCGGACTTTCAGCGCTCCTCGAGGGTAATATAGTAAAATCACTATTCCTTTTTAGGATAGTTTATTAGTTAAAAGTGATTGTTCCCATAAAAACATGCATAAAACCTAACGCGTTTCTCGCGGCACACCCGCGCTTCATCAGAGGTCATAGTCCGAATCCCCCTACTTGGCGGGCTTTTATAGTAGTCTCATTTACATAATTAATCAGTCAGTTGTTCAATCAATCCTCTAATTGACAACCTGTTAAAGTTACAAGTAAAATACCTAAAACAGTTTCTAGAGCATTAAAAAAGAGATATATCGCAACAATGACATTAAAACCACTCTTGCTGAGTATGAATGTTTGACTTTAGCCAATGAGTCTTGCTATAGTTATATTCTGTAATATTCATCTAATCCTGCCGGCTCACTATCATCATATGTTTGCGCTTAACAGAAGCCAACATAGTGTGGCTAGATACTCAGTAGCTTTATATGTATCTAATATTAGATACATATGTTTCTCAAGTATATGCTGGACATATATATGTTCTAAAGTAGATTGTTCTAAAATAGATTGTCAGTCCTGTCTGTTTGTTGAAATCTGGGATCTATTAACAATCATATATATTTATCATAAACATATCACAATTTGATGTCGGTGAACTCACTGCTGTAATCTCATTCGATTGGTTTCTAATGTTATAATTATTGCGAATGATATAACCGCTGCTATAGTTTATGAATAGTGTTTTGCTATTCTAGCATCCACGATCTTGGGATTGTCGTTGTTTATAATACTCATATATGTAGTCTACCTCACCTCATGATCATATATAGAAGCAGCTTAATTTATGTATTCTATGTTTTTACGATCCAAATGAAAAAGACCCCCTTATTGAGGTACCATATGTAGTGTTCTAAATATTTTATCCAAAACCAGTATGTATAATATATCCGGATTTTTAACCACCAATTAAAATTTACATACATATTTTCAAACTAGGTATATTAAAATTATTTAAATATGTTAATAAAATGTTAAACCCTCCTGTTATCAATCTCCTCGAGGGATATTCACTAAAAGGAGACAATAAATTATATTATACTATATGCCAATAAGAGACCACCGGGTTCTAGTTGTATATAACGCATGGAGAAAGGAATTAGTCCAGATGTAAGCGGGTACTTACTATCTTAGATGGGGGTTAATATACAGGTGTATATTAAACCGACTCACTATAATAGTATTAGCAGGGAAATATAACCAAGGAAAGATGTTTTGTGATGTAGGAAGATGGACTAGTTGCGGATCAATTCTACTATTTCATTGAGACCCTGTGGATGAACAGTTTTTAATGTATACATCCAAAACAACTCCCTTTTCTGCAGTTGTTGAAATCTATTCGGATGTTCCTCCGGAACTCTATCTATGGGAGTGATTTTAAGGTCTCCAAAATTTTTTTGATGCACCTCCTTAAAATGATTCGCTACACTTTGTTTAGTGTCTCCCTTTTTAATGCTGCATCTATGTCCATTAAGACGTATACTCAATGAACATATAGTACGACCCACGTATTGAATGCCACAAGTGCACTGGATCACATAGATAACATAATTTGATTTACAAGATAAGGTGAATTTTATCTGAAATTTTTCTTTCGTCACAGTCGATTCAATGTGTTTAGTACTAACGATACTCCGACAACATAGGCATCCCGGAGCTTTACATTGGACACTGCCTCGGTTCGGGGTCGATTCACTTCTGTTTGGCATATCTTTTTTTGTTGTTGTTATTCTACTTGGTGCCAAGATGCCTTTTAAATTCGGTGCCCTCCTATATATGATAGATGGCTTCTCAGGAATAATTTTATTTAAAATAGGATCTTGTAAAATAAGGTGCCAGTGCTTGTGTAAAACTCCTTTGATTTTTCTATAGGAGGTATTGTATTGTGTAATCAGCGCACAATCAACCGAGGTAGGATTTTCAGAACTGGTATGTGCAGACTTAGTTAGACAATCTTTCTGAGATAAATGAAAACTGGTGTTTTATCTCAGAAAGATTGTCTAACTAAGTCTGCACATACCAGTTCTGAAAATCCTACCTCGGTTGATTGTGCGCTGATCACACAATACAATACCTCCTATAGAAAAATCAAAGGAGTTTTACACAAGCACTGGCACCTTATTTTACAAGATCCTATTTTAAATAAAATTATTCCTGAGAAGCCATCTATCATATATAGGAGGGCACCGAATTTAAAAGGCATCTTGGCACCAAGTAGAATAACAACAACAAAAAAAGATATGCCAAACAGAAGTGAATCGACCCCGAACCGAGGCAGTGTCCAATTTTAAAAAGGCCCGGGAAAGCCTATTTTTGGGAGAAATGTTGGGTACAAAACACATTGAATCGACTTGACAAAAAAAAATTTTCCAATAAAATTCCCCTTTATTTTGAAATCAAATTAGGGTTATCAAAGTAAATTCCAGGCACTTGTTGCTTAAATACGTGGTCTACTATATTTTTTCCTTGAGAAATACGTTTTAAAAGGGACAAAAGATCAGCATTAAAAAGGGGAGACACAAAACCAATTGTAGCGAATCTTTTTAAGGAGGTGAAATAAAAAAAATTTTGGGAGACCTTAAAATCACCCCGCAAATAGATTTTCCCGAGAACATCCAATAGATTTCCCACAATTTCAGAAAGGGATTTTTTTGGTTTTATCCCTTAAAAACTTTTAAAACCCACGGGGCCCCCAAATTTGAAATGTAGAATTGACCCCGCAACTATCCATCTTCCTACATCACAAAACATCTTTCCTTGGTTATATTTCCCTGCTAATACTATTATATTGAGTCGGTTTAATATACACCTGTATTTTAACCCCCATCTAAGATAGTAAGTACCCGCTTACATCTGGACTAATTCCTTTCTCCATGCGTTTAAAAAAAAAGGGGGGGGGGGGGTTAATTTTTGGGGTTTTTTAGTTTAAAAGGGGGAAATTTTTTTTTTATTTTTTTTAAAAGTAAATTATTGGGGAAATTGTTTAAAGGGGGTTTAAGTTTTTTAAACATTTTAAAAAAATTTTTAATATCCCCTATTTGAAAATATGAGGGTAAATTTTTAATTTTGGGGGTTAAAAACCCATATTTTAAAATACAACTTTTTTTGGATAAAATATTTAAACACTAATAGGGTACCTAAAAAAAGGGGGTCTTTTTCATTGGATCGAAAAAACATAGAATCATAAATTAAGCTGCTTCTAAAATATCATAAAGGTGAGGTAGCCCTACATAAATGAGTATTAAAAAAAACCCCAATCCCAAGATCGGGGAAAGGAAGAATAAAAAAAACACTTTTCATAAACAAAATGGGCGGGTTTTATATCATTGGCAAAAATTTAAAAATAACTTTAAGAAACCAAAAAAAAAAAAAAAAAATGAGATTACAGCAGTGATTTTCACCGACATCAAATTTGATATGTTTTGATTAAATTTTAATAGACCCCAAATTTTTCAACAAACAGAAGGACTGACAATCAAATTTTAAGAAAAAACTCCTTTGAACATATATATGCCCAGCATATACTTGAAACAAATGTATCTAATTTTAAAATTAAAAATTTAAACCCTTACGGGATTTATCTAGCCACACAAAGTTGGTTTTCTTTTTAAGGGCAAACAATGATGATAGTGAGCCGCGGGATTAAATAAAATTTAACAAAATAAAAACAATAGCAAACCCCCATTGCTAAATTTAAAACCCTTCTTTACTAAACAAGATTTGGTTTTAATGTCATTGTTGCGATTACCCCTTTTTTTTTTAATGCCTAAAACTTTTTTTAAATTTTTTACTTGAAACTTTAACAGGTTTTAAAATTAAAAGGATTGTTTGAACAACTGACTGAAAAAATTTAAGTAAAGAGACTACTATAAAACCCTGCCAAGTGGGGGGATTCGGACTATGACCTCTGTTTGAGGCGCGGGGGTGTGCCGGGGGAAAACGCGTTAGGGTTTTATCATTTTTTTTAGGGAACAATCACTTTAACAAATAAACTATCCAAAAAAAGGAAAAAGTAAATTTTACAAAATTTTTTTTTACCCTAAAAGGCGCTAAAAGGGCCGGGTTTTTTTCTATTCACTTTTTGATTTTTACCGTAAAGCTTTCCCCCCCGCACAGGGTTCAACGGATACCGGGTTTCCCCAAAACCCGGGGGGGAAATCGAGGAGAAACTATGCTTTTGAGAGTTTTTTGCCCTTTTTTTCCGCAAAAACCCCTAAAGGTAACGCAACCGATTTCCCAAAAAATTACACCCTGTGGGGTACAAAATTTTAAATTTTGGTGGGGCTTTTTCCCCTTTTTTTTCCCAAATTTTCTATCAAAGAAAATGGGTTTATCATTGGGATGGGGGGGGCTAGCCAAAGGGAGGGGGGTTTAAAAAAAAAACTCCCTTTTTTTGGGAATTTACCTTCTCGGGAAAACACAGATTTGAGCTTTAAAATTTCCCAGAAAACTACAGCACCTTAAAGAAAAAGGGGCCCACGCGCGGGAAACAAAAAGGTCTGAACAAAGCTTTTTCTGCCTTCAATGGGGGGGGCGTAATCTATTGACGGGTCCTTTAAAGGGGGTTTTACCACGAAAACCCAATGAAAGCATTGTTTTGCTGGGAATAAAAAATGGTTTATAGCTGGGGTCCCCCCCTTTTGGAACCCACCTATCTCAAAAAGGGGCCCCAAAATTTCACGGGGTTGCAACTAAAAGCGCCGCCCTCCGCTTGTACAGGGCTCGGGCTTTCCTTTTCCCAAAGGGCCCCAGCCCCAAATTTTTTGCGCTTTGTTTTTCCCGGGCCATCTTTTTGGGTTTCATGGTAAAAGGCCCCTTCAAAGACTTTCCAATCCTCTCTTATGGGTTTTTGTGTGGCACCCCCCGGGAAAAATATTTGATTTACCCTTGCTTTTATTTTTTAGCATTTTTAAAATTTTCATTCTCCCCTTTTTTTCTAACAAAAATTTAAACTTTTATCCCATCAAATTTTTTAAAAATGTTTGGTTTTTTTGGGACCCCAAACTTAGAGAATTCCCTCAGGGGAAAAAGGTTACCCCAAAAAAGGGAAATAATTTGCAAACCAAGAGGTTGGAATCCACAGTGGACAATTTTTTAAAAAGGGGGTTTTTCCCCAAAAAGAAATTTGGGTTCCCCAAAAATGGTTTTTTAAATTTCATTTTTTAAAAAATTATGTTTTAAAAAAAAATCAGCCTGAGAGAGGTAAAGTTTCCTTTACCCCCCCTTATTTTTAACTTCAAAGCTTCTTTAAATTTTAACCCCACCGACAGCGGGCCGGGCCCTGTTTGGCCAGAGCCCCATTTTCCTATTTGATAAAGGGGAGCTGAAAAGCTTTAAAGGGAAAAATATAAAAATATTTTTGTCGTTTTTTAAAACAGAATCCACTAGTTGTATTGATTACCCTGTGTAACCCTGTTTTAAAACTGATGCCCTTTGAACAGGGAAAGGAGCTTTTAAAAAGGGGCCTAAGAGTTTTTCAAGACCCCTTAGAAAGCTTTTTGTCTTTGTATACAGAATCAAACAATTTTGTAGTTTTGATTATTGATGAAAAAAAGCACACAAAACCCTTTAAATCAGGGCTTGTGCCCCGGCGGGTGTCCCCCACTCTCTCTCTCAGCTTTGGCTTTTTACTTTTTCTTCTACAAAAAGGGGCCACGCCCCGGGCAAAACCCCTTTAATGTATAAAAAAAAAGGTGCTCGGGCCTTTGGGTGTTTTTTACTAATAAAAAACTCACCTCTCTAATACTTTAAAGTATTGTGTACGTGGAAAATTGACCTCTTGCATCACATTTTTTAGGACCTTTTTAAAAAGATTTTAAAATTTATCACAACACCCAAATTTGTAAGAGGCAAACGTCACTGGGAGGGCGAGCACACCCTTTAACCAATAAATACCCGGGTTTTTCCCAGCCCTTGCCACATATTTTAATATTTTTTGAAAGGGGCGAAAAAAGACAGACCCCCCCCCCTTTTAAAAACCCTATTTGAAAAAAGGGTAGTGTTAAACCAGGGGAAACAAAAACCTTCAAATCTAAAAACCCAAATTGCCCCTCACTTGGGGGAAAAAAAATTCCTGAGTCCAATCTGGAGGTCTGGAAATCAGAATAAATCCCTGGATCAATAACCCTTCTCCAGAATCCGTCTAAATTGCTTTGACTCAGTTCTTTTACTTATAAGTATCTGTATTTACTTATACATTGTATTTGATCTCACTAGACATTTGCGTTAATTGATCATGATCTAATTCCAAAATGCATTCAGAATTTGGCTGGTTTCTTCTTCAAGTCCCTCGGTACTTTTTTCTAGTCAAGCAAACCATTAAAGGAGTTTTCACATCTCACACATTGATACACACTTGCACTCAGCTGTACTGAGCTCCAATTGAAATAAAGAGTAACAGCGCAAACATGGCCACTTCTCAATTTTGAAATGGAATGTGCAGGTCTCGCATTTAGGGCATATCCTATCAGTTTGCATTAATGTGGAAATCTCCTTTTACAGAGGTTTTTTGTTGTTGTGGATGAGTAGAATGGCACTTTCTTCAAAAACCTTAAAGCTTATAATTCTATGGTTCCTCACCATTATTTTGTTTATTTGAACCTAGTAATGACATGGCCTACTCAACACGTGGCTGCACCAGTAGCTTGTCCCTCATACTGCCTCTGTGGCCAATAATTGGACAAGGTATTTTTTTTTTAGGAGGAACTCTTTCATGGATCCTGAACTGTTTTACGCTCCATTCCCACTATTTTAGCGGCTTTTAGTACCTGTACTTTTTGTGGCTTTTTTTCCTGTGTCATTTTTATTACCCAAAGCAAACATTTGGTTTGAAATAATTCTTTCTTTGAACTTCATCTTTGGGGTAATGGTAAAAAATTGGGTAACAAAAAAATTCACAAAAATGCAAGCCCCTTTTTAAACAGGAAATTTTTTTTTATGCCCTTTTGGGGCCACGATATGAAAGGTTTTTTGGTTCAAAGATTTTTCCCTTTTTGCCCTTTAGAAACCAATAAAGGGTTCCCTTTCTTTAAAAATAAAAAGTCTCTGAAGAAATAAAAGGGGAAACCCTGTTTGGGTTTGCAATGGCAACAAAAAATCTTAGACCGAGATTTTTTTCAACTTTTCCCCCCTTTAAATTTATAAAAGAGAAAAAACACCATAGTTTAACCAGGAACAAAAATACTAGGGGTCAAATAGGGGAAAAACGGGTTTGGGGTCAAAACTCACTTTTTTTCCCCCCATAGGTTACTAGGGGAAAAAAAAGGGGAATTTTAAAACCTAAAGGGTTTTTTCAAACATGGCCAAAAATTTTTCAAAAAAAAAAAACTATAATCAAAAAATAGAAAACAGCGCTCATATTTATTTTCATAATTTATTTGACCTGAAAAGAATATCTGGCTAAAACCCCCAAAAAAAATACAAAAAACATAAACCGGGGAAAAATATGGGCTTTAAAACCAAAAAAAACCAAATTTAAAACCCTTTTTAAATTTGGAAAGACTTGTGTTTTTATTTTTCCCTTTTAATAAATTTAATCAATAAAAAAAAATTTTAATAAACTAGCACACAACCACCCCTACCTAAGTAACCCGCGGATTTAAAAAAAAAAATTTAAATTGTCCTTTGGGAAAAAAAAACCTTTGACCAAAAAAAAAAAGAAATGGGTTGAAATTTTTTTTTTCTTTTCCCCCCACAGCTAACATCTGCGAAGCTGGTTTTTTTTTCCAAATCCCTTAAATGGGTAAAGTGGTTTATCTCCCCCAAAGGTGTAACCACTCTGTAAGGGTTTATTAGGGCAAAAAAGCCCCCCCTTTTCCAGCTCCAAGGGGGCCTTGCCAAGGAAAAGGAAACGCTTTTCTCCCCAAATATTGGTGATACCATTTGTGGTTCAGTGAGGCAGCAGGCATTAGACAGCAGCAGCTGTTAGGAAGTACATTGATACCCTAACTCGATAGGGTTTTACAAAGGCCCTTTTCCTATTGGGATTGGTTGGGGGAAACCACTGGGATTATAAAGGGCACATTTTACTGGGCTGTATTTGGCCCTTTTCCCTAAACTGAGGGCAAGACTCCCATACATTTTTGGGCCCCTTTTCCTTTAAATCCAAAGAATTTCAAGGCCCCTTCCTAAAAAAGATGCAACCCCCCCAAGGGGGAAAACCCAAAAACCCTATGAAAATTTATGGCATACCGCTTTTTTACCCCATAAATATCTGAGATGGGCAAATCCAAATTTAATAAATATCCCAATTTGCATCTGCTGCTGAACCAAATAATTTTTTCCCAAACCCTCGGGGCCCCTTACCAATTCCAAAAGGGGGAAAAACCCCCCCTTTAAACGGGGGATTTTTACAGCTAAAAATTTTGTTTTAGAAAAATTTAAATATTTCCCTAAAAAATTCCATAAAATTTTCCAGGCATGATTTTTTAGAATATTCTTACAGTAAGAAAAGTATAGTCAAAAGTTACCCAGTAATTTGTAGCTGAGGTGCAGGTGAGGCTAGGGCTACACCATGGCTTTGGCAGTGACACATGTTGTACAACTAAAAAAAATGTGCTGTTTCGCCTATTTATAGGCAATGTGCTGTGACCGTAACCTTACTGTTGGGTTGTGGTAACTTGTGGGTCATAATGGGATTACATTCACTTTTATTAGCTGCTCTGCAGGCAGCGCAAAACCGCAGTCTTTGCCAGCTTGTAGCACGGGCAAAGTTGCTGTACCCCCAGCCTTATTCTTCATAGTTTCATAGTTTGTAAGGCCGAAAAAAGACGAGACCTCCATCCAGTTCAGCCTGTTGTGCTAAGGTGTTGATTCAGGATGGCAAAAACCCCCAATGAGGTAGAAGCCAATTGTCCTCATTTTAGGGAAAAATTCCTTCCCGACTCCAATCTGGCAATCGGAAAAATCCCTGGATCAATTACCCCTCTCCAGAATCCTAGACACTATAACTTGTTATATTATTATGCTCCACAAATGCATCCAAACCCTTTTGAACTCTGTTAATGAATTCACCATGAAAAGTTCCCTCTGGCAGAGAGTTCCACAGTTCCTTTGCTCTTACAGTAAAGAATCCCTTTCTATGTTTATGTAGAAACTTTCGTTCCTCAAGACGTAGAGGATCCCCCCTTGTTCTAGAATACAGCCCTGGGTAAAAATAAATCTTGGGAGAGAATCTCTATATTGACCTTTGACGCATTTAAAATTATTTATTATGTCCCCCCGAAGCCATCTTTTCTCTAAACTACATAACCCTATTCTTGCTTATATTTCTTGTTATTGTAGTCCACGAATTCCTTTTATTAATTTTGTTGCCCGCCTTTGTACCTGTTCAAGCTCACAATGTCTTTCTGTGCACTGGTGCCAAATGTACACAATATTCCATGTGTGGTCTAACCAGGGGACTTGAAATAATGGGAGAATAATGTTCTCATCATGTGCCCTATGCCCTTTTAATGCACCCCATGATCCTATTTGCCTTGGCAGCTGTTGTCTGACACTGGCTGCTACAATTAAGTTTACTGTCCACCAGAATCCCAAGTCCTTCTCCATGTCACTTTTACCCAGCCTTTTTTAATTAAACATTAGTTATGTAATGGATTTTTCCTCCCCATGTGCATAACCTTGCATTTATCTGTGTTAAAACCTCATCTGCCATTTCCCTGCCGGGCCTCCAACTTATCCAATCCTTTGTAATAACACATTATCCTCTATTGTGTTGATTACTTTACAGAGCTTAGTATCGTCTGCAAAGATCGATATTCTACTGTGCAAAACCCTGTGTAAGATCTTTAATGAAAATGTTAAAGAGGATAGGGCTCAATACTGACCCTGTGGTACCCCAATTGTAACAGCAATCCAGTCAGATATGTACCGTTAATTACTACCCTTTGTTTTCTATCAGTGAGCCAGTTGCTTACCCACTTGCACACATTTTCCCAGTCCAAGCATTCTCATTTTACTTACCAACCTATTATGTGGCACCGTATCTAATGCTTTAGAAAAATCTAGATATATGACATCCAGTGCCTCCCCCCGATCCAGTCTAAGCACGGACTTCCTCATAGAAGTTTATGAGATTAGTCCTGACAGGACTGATCCTTCATAAACCCATGCTGGAACGGCGTTATACATTTATTTCAGTGAGATACTCCAGGATAGCATCTCTTAGAAAACCTTTCAAAACATTTTACCTACAACAGAGGTCAAACTTACCGGCCTATAGTTCTTGGATCACTTTTTGACCCCTTTTTGAAATTGGCACCACATTTGCTATGCCCAATCCTTTGGGACATACCCGTATTAGACAGTCCAAAAATATTAAGAATAGGGGCTATCTATACATCACTTAACTCCCTTATGACACGTTGGTGTATGCCATCTGGACCTGGGGATTTGTCTATTTTTAATCTTCTTAAGACGGAGCTGCACTTCTTCTGGGTAAGACAAGAAACTTTTAGTTGAGTTTACCTCATCCCTCTGTTCAACAGGAAGCTCACCTCCTCGGTTAAATACAGTGGAGAAAAAAGTGTTTAATAGGTTTGCTTTTTCTCATCCCCTCTACTGTCTCTCCCTCAGTATTTTTCAAAGGGCCAACATTTTCTGTTTTTAATCTTTTAATATTTATATAGTTAAAAAATATTTTGGGGTTAGTTTTACTTTCTCTGGCGATACGTCGTTCCGTCGCCAGCTTGCTTCCTTTATCTTTATTTTACACACGTTATTTTTTTCCCTATAGCTTCTTAGTGCCTCTTCACTACCCTCCTGTTTTAGTAGTAAAACCTTTCTTTTTGTTTTTTATTGCCTCTTTTACATCCTGTTGATCCAGATTGGGTTTTTCCTGTTTCTAATTATTTTATTACCAAGGTTTTGTACCTCTCACAGTGGTACCTAGGATGTTTTTAAAAATATCCCATTTATTTTAGTTCTGCCAAAATTTAAACACATTGTCCAGTCAATACGGTTTAGGGCTCCCTAAGCAGAATAAATTAGCCCCTTTCCCAAAATTCAGTGTTTTTTGTGGCTTCTTGACAAAAAAATCTATTGAAGGATAAATGGAAATTTATTATATTATGGTCACTATTCCCTAGGGGCCCTAAACCTGAACCTTTGTTACTCTGTCAGGTCTATTAGTCAATATTAAATCTAGAAGGGCCTTTCCTCTAGTCGGTTCCTGCACCATTTGGGAAAGGTAATTATCATTAGTTATTGACAAAAACCTGTTTCCTTTGTGAGAGCTACAGGTTTCAGATTCCCCCAAATTGATGTCTGGATAGTTAAAGTCGCCCATAATAATAACCTCATTCTGATTAGCCCCTGAAACTATTTGCCTGAGAGTACATCTTCCATGGGTTCTGGGTTTTTTTGGGGGCCTAAGCAGACTCCTATTAAATTTTATTACTGTTCTTACCCCCATGTATATTTACCCATAATGATTCCACCTGTTTTATTACCTGTACCTATATCTTCCCCAGTGTTGGCTTCAGACAGATTACATAAGACAGACACCCCCCCCCTTCCCGGTTTTACATCCTTTCTATAGACATGTAACCCTGCAGTAACCGCCCACCAGTCGTAAGTCTCCTCCCGCCATGTCTCAGTTATCCCCACAATGTCATATTTTCTTTCAAACTATTAGTAATTTTTAGTTCATTAAATTTTGTTTGGTCAGAATCCTGGTATTGGTCAGCATGCAATTTAGAGATTTTTCGTTTTTTATTCCTTTCTCCCTGATATTTTTAACTATTGCTACACCCCCTCCCTCCACTCCACCCTCTGATTTATTACTAATTCCCAGCTCTCTATCTTCACTATCTTGCATGCTATCTGTGTAGTTACCCTCCCTTGGGGTGTACCAAATCAGGACTAGCCTTCCTGACACTCTTCCCTCTACCCTTCTTTCTGACTGTTACCCAGCTAGCTGCCTCATGTTCCTGCACCTCCATGCTGCCACCCTCCCCAGCATCTACACCTGCGAGTGACTGCTCAGTGGGCAGCCGACTTGCTTCCAAGTTGGGAAAAGGATCTCAGTGTTGCCACTTGCTCATTTAGATCCAGGATCCATGCTTATAAATGTGCAGTGTGCACTCATCTTGCACAGCGTATGCCCCCTCGAACTGTTGCTCAAAGTGGCATACATTGCACAGGTTGTGCACTGGACAGCATTGTCAAACATGGAACTCATGGGGATGTTACCAAAAAGATATATGAATACAATTATAATAATAAGCAATACAATACTGTCCCCACTGAACTCCCCAAATCTAAAGTCTCTCAATCTTAAGTCTCCAACACTAAAAGAAAAAACACTTTTAAAAAACACACTCGCAGTTTTCATTCACTCGCTCAAAATACTCAGCTTTAAACCTTTCCCACACTGCTGTTTGGCTGTGCTGCAAACTCTTTCTTTTTTTTTACGTTGCATTGATACCTTTTATAATGTGTCATAGGCAAAATACAAGATGTGTGAATTGTTTACACTGCAGCTCAGAAGCAAGAAGAGCAAATTGTTGAATCATTGGCATTAGATGCCAAAATATCTGGGCCCCGGTCCAGACTTCCATTATGTGATCACTGTGTACAGCACCTAACGTGGGTGGGGAAATCGGCAAACTCTCAGCTGTGGAGGTTTACACAGACTTGGATCATATGGGGATAACAAAAAAAAATAAGATCTTACGGTTGTGGCAACATTGTTTACGCAGAATTTAGGAAGAGGTAGAAACTGAAACACCAAAACTGTACAGTCTGGAATACAATTATAAGGTAAAAGGTTTAAGGCTATGTCTACACAGCAATCTTAAAATGGCGTGCAAAATCCGATGGCATTTTAACATCACCGAACTGTGGATTTTGGCACAGATTGGTGCTAAAAACTGCGGTTGGTTTTCGGATATGCCGTTGGTCCCTTACATTGAATGTACAAGAATCCAATGGCAATCCTGCGGAAGATCCAACAGGTTTGAAAATCTGCTGGATTCGGCGGATTTTAAAACTGACTGGAAAAATATATTTTTTACTATTGTTTAGAGGGCACTGTTTACAGTCAAATTACAGTCAAAATTCTGAATCCGCCAAAAATCCAGCCAAAAACAGTGCTGTGTAGACAATGCCTAAGACAAATCCAAATATCAAATTTTGATTAAGAAGACAATGTACTTGTCACAAGGCTTATCTGGAGGCTGAAGTGAATCCTATAGGTTGTATTGGATTTGGTGTAGGTCTACACCAAAGAGCAGAGGCTAAGGAGTCCTTTAGTGTTTACCCTTTAACCCCTATACAAGGACCTGTACTTTGCTGCAGAGAACACTCAGGTTGCTGCCCTCTGTGCTATCTCTGATAACAATAGATAACGTTACTTTGTGTGTTACAGTAGAAGTGGGATGGAAATTTGGACATACAAGCAGAGGGCTATTTGAATGTCAATGAGAGGGCTGTGCATCAGCAATGTCAGGTAGACTTGCTGTATATTATAGAACACAACAGCATTCTGAAGCATTCATCATCCCATTCCAGATGACATTGTTTACAATGAAGTGGGCATCCGTGTGGGATGTAGCGAATTGTCCACTTTGCCTTTCTGTGACTCTTCCAGTCTCTTTGTATCTCTGTTGCAACCTTCTGATGACACTCTGTGACACTCTAAGCTCAAGGACCACTTCCGTCTGAGAGCATCCTGCTTGAAGCCTCAATGGCGAGGTACTGTTGATCAATTGTAAGGTGTTGTCTTGGTTTCATGATCTAAAAATGTGAACAGCATGATGAGGAGGACTGTTTAAATCCCAATTCAATTTGATCCTCTAAATGTATTGCTGATTCAGGGATTAAACACCTATTTTGAATTTTGCTAGTTGTGAAAAAGTACTGACACATTGAACAGTTGGACATGTGCATTCTAAAGTTAAGAGATTGTCTTACTTTGTTCAACTAAAAAAAAAATTCAAATGTTTTATATTCATCCTGAAATTTTAACCAAAAGCCAAGTTTCCCTAACTTTTCGTGAGTAGTGTGTGAGTATATACAGTGCTCAAAAAAACAAAGGTAACACTTAAATACCACATCCTAGTTCTCAATGAAATATTCCAGTTGCATTTATTTATTCATTACATAGTGGAATGCATTGAGAACAATAAAACATAAAAATGATCAATTAAAGTCTAAATTAATATCCCATGAAGGTCTGGATTTGGAATGATACTCGTCAAGTGGAAAGTCAAATTTCAGGCTGACCCAACTTCAGTGCAAATGCCTCAAGACACGGAAATGAGGCTTAGTAGTGTGTGTGGCCTCCACGTGCCAGGGTGACCTCCCTGCAACACCTGGGCATGCTCCTGATGAGGCAGCGGATGTTCTCCTGAGGGATCTCCTCCCAGACCTCGATTAAAGCATCAGTCAACTCCTGGACAGTCTGTGGTGCAACGTGGCATTGATAATGGAACGAGACATGATGTCCCAGATGTGCTTGATTAGGTTCAGGTCTGGGGAACCAGCTGGCCAGTCTATAAAATCAATGCCTTCATCATGCAGGAACTGCTGACACACTTCAGCAACATGAGGCCTAGCATTGTCATGCACCAGAGGGAACCCAGGGCCCAATGCACCTGCACATGGTCTCACAATGGGTCTGAGGATCACATCCCAGTGTCTAATGGCAGTCAGGGTACCTCTGTCTAGCACATGGAGGGCTGTGCGGCCCCCAAAGAAAAGTCTCCGCACACCATTACTGACCCACTGCCAAACCGGTCACGCTGGAGGATGTTACAGGCAGCAGAACGTTCTTCACAGCGTCTCCAAACTGTTATGTCTGTCACATGTTCTTAGTGTGCGCCTGTTCAGGGCGCCAATGTCGAATCTGTCAGTCTTGGTGATCTCTGGCAATGCCAATCACCCTGCACGGTGTTGGGCTGTAAGCACAACACCAACTTGTGAATGTCAGGCCCTCATACCACCCTCATGGAGTCTGTTTTTGACAGTTTGAGCAGACACATGGATATTAGTGGCCTGATGAAGGTCATTTTGCAGGCCTCTGGCACTGTTCCTCCTGTTCCTCCATTATAAAGGAGGAGGTAGCAGCCCTGCTGCTAGGTTGTTGCCCTCCTGCCGCCCCCTCCATGTCTCCTGGTGTACTGGCCTGTCTTCTGGTATTTGCTCCATACTCTGCCCATTGTGTTGACAGGCACAGGTAACCTTCGTGCCACAGCTCACATTAATGTGCCATCCTGGATGGGCTGCACTACCTGAGCAACTTCTGTGGGTTGTAGACACTGCATCACGCTACCTCTAGGGGTGAGAACAATGACAAAATGCAACAGTGACCAAAACAACAGCCAAAAAAGATGAGAACACAAAAATGGTCTGTGGTCACCACCTTCAGAGTCACTCCTTTTATAGGGGATGTCTTGCTAATTGCCTATCATTTCTACCTGTTGTCTGTTCCATTTGCACAACAGCTGAAGAAATTGATTCACAATCAGTGTTGATTCATAACTGGACAGGTTGTTTTCACAGAAGTGTGATTGACTTGGAATTACATCGTGTTGTTTAAGTGCTCCCTCTATTTTTTGAGCTGTGTATATGCATATGTACATCTTTGTCTGTCTATCTATCTGTGTGTGTGTGTGTGTGGGTAATATATATATATATATATATATATATATATATATATATATATATATTGTGTGTGTGTGTGTGTATGTATGTATATATTTATGTACTGTTGAAACCAGAAGTTTACATACACTATATAAAAAGACTCATGTTCATAGTTTTCTCACTATCTAACGTGAAATCAGAATAAATCTTAACCGTTTTAGATCAATTAGAATCACCAATATTATTTATATTTGCCAAATGCCAGAAAGACGAGAGAGAAAAAATTTTAAGGCATTTTTATTTCTTTCTGTAAAGTCAAAAGTTTACATACATTTCATTAGTATTTGGCAGCATTGCCTTTAAACTGTATGACTTGGGTCAAACGTTTTGGATATCCTTCCACAAGCTTCTCACAATAGTTGGTAGGAATTTTAGCCCATTCCTCCTGACAGAACTGATGTAACTGTGCCATGTTTTTAGGTCGCCTTGCTCACACCTGCCTTTTCAGCTTTGCCCATAAATTTTCAATAGGATTGAGATCAGGGCTTTGTGATGGTCACTCCAAAACATTGACTTGGTTATCCTTAAGCCACTTTGTAACCAGTTTGGCAGTATTCCATTTGGAAGACCCATTTCTGCCCAAGCTTTAACTTCCTGGCTGATGTCTTGAGATGTTGCTTCAGTATTGCCACATAATCTTCTTTCCTCATGATGCCATCTATTTTGTGAAGTGCACCAGTCCCTCCTGCAGCAAAACGACCCCACAGCATCATGCTGCCACCCTCTTGTTTCACAGTTGGGATGATGTTCTTAGGCTACCAAGCTTCTCCCTTTTTTCCTCCAAACGTAACTGTAATGGTTCGGTGGATTCGCTGGACCACCACAAGCGATGATAGTTAAGCCACGCCAGGGAGCGGAGTCTATGTAGCCCCCGGTATTCACCAGAGCCCGCCGCAAAGCGGGATGGACTTGATGTGGCATGAGGCTACCAGGTCGCTACCCCTGACGTGTCTTGCTTGCGATGGCGGCCGGGGTAATGCGTGGTACAGAATCGTAATCCAGAGGCGTAGTCGGGGACAAGCAAGAGGTCAGGACTAGTGACAGAGGTTCGTGGTCAGAGACGGGCAGAAGGTCAGGGCAGGCGGCAAACAGGCAAGGTCAGGAAACGTAGCGGAACGGACTGGTACACGGGTAATCAGACAGGACTTCCAACACTCTCAAGACAAGGTACGCACACCAACAAACTGGCAGAGAGTGCTGGGGGCGTATTCCTTATATAGGACCAGCGGCCATCAATAACTAATTAATGGTGCACTGGCCCTTTAAATCCAAACCAGCCGTCGCGCGCGCGCCCTAAGCAGAGGGTACGCGCAGCGGCCGGAGAGGGGGGGTAAATGACTG
>JAODAL010057956.1:0-22374 GCA_025379985.1 Phyllomedusa bahiana | reverse complement strand
TGTAAGATGCTGTGGTTTTACGTTTAATGCTTATATCTGGCAGTTTGCAGCCTGTTCTGCCAGAGAGGAGCAGGGCAGTGGAGTCTGCAAGCCAAAGCCCGGACTCCTCAATTTTCCACACTCCCGACTCCCTCAACAGGCCATGTTTAAGTATAACTTTACTGTAAAAAAATATACTCATGTTTATCCCCTTATGATAAAAAAATCAAGTATTTGGGAAAACAGCATGACAAAAAAAAGGGGTCAATGTTTTGAACATTGTGGGTAGATTTGAAGAAAAAGCTGTATTTGTATCCAAAGTTCTCTGCCCAACTTTGGGAAAAGTGTAAAAGGGAGATCGGGGATCAGATTTTGTCAAGATATGCTTGAATTGACCCAGACCCCAAAAGGATTCGGGCAGTTTTAAACCCCCAAAGGTGGTTTTTACCAAATACTAACAAAATAAAAAAAAATTAAACATTTTGATTTTTAGGACAAAACAGAAAAAAATGCAGTTACAGGAAAAAATTGAGAAATAAACAGTTTAAAAATACTTGAATCAAATTTATGTGTAAGATGCTGAATAAAAATTTACATCCCTCATGTAAAAAAAAGCTGTAGCGGATGGGAATTTGGAACCTGAAATCTAAAAGGTTTAAACATTGTTACCTTTTTGCTTGTCAGTGTAAAATATATTTATTGGATAGGACTTTAGAATCCAAAAAAAACTGTAAATTGCAAAAACTGCGGGAATATTTGTGATTTGTTTGAGAAATAGTTTGCCTCCATCAGTCCCATCATGACCTCACATTGATCTCTTTTTTTCCGGGATAGAGAACAGCCCTCTACACTAATTTGGGGTTGGGGGGGCAAAGCGGTGACCAAGGGCAACATCTCTAACAATGTCGGGTAAAAAGGAATTCCCTCACCCACAGTCAGTTCTATGAATGGGTTAACTCTTCTACTTCTTTGAAAACAGGTGAAAAAGTTTTTTTTGAAAAATTTTTTTGCCTGGGACGGAATCTTTTTCCCGGGGGGAGCGCTTTGCCTGCCCATGTCATCAAATTACACTCCCCCGTGATAAGTTAAGTATGGGAGCAGTAGATGGCCCGGACCCAATTCCTCTTGTCTTTGCACTGCATCAAAATAAGACCAAATTTATTTTTAATTTTGGGATTCGGAAATCGGGCCCTTTTTATGCTACTCCGACTCCCCAAAATAGGGGCCCACTCCATGACTCCGACTCCACAGCCCTGGAGAGGAGTCCAGCTTATTCAAGAGCAGGTGTTGGCCCTGCCTACTCGAGGCTAACCATGCCCACCTGCTTGTTAGTTTCAGGTTTCTTTTTCATTCCAAAAAAAGTTGAAAAGCATGACGTAAAATGTATCCAAAGTGTGGGGCATGTTTGGATGAGTTTTCTGTGCAGCAGAAACACACCCTGTAGTCTTAAACAGGGTTTATGCTGTGCAAACTGATAAAAAATTGACATGCTTGTAAAACACGTGTAGTCTGAACGATGATGCGTGTTTTATATGCTTTTGATGTAAAAGCACACTGCACATTGCATATGTTTTGGGGTCCGTTTTCGTATTAAAACATCCCTAAAAAAAAAATTTAAAAACCCGTGTGAACATCCTTAAAATTTTTTAAAAGTTAAAAATGAATAGCTGTGGTGGGGGGGTTTTAACACCTGCTTATGTTTAAATGGATCTTTTTGGCAAAACAGGCTGCAAATGCCAGTTTAAGCTTTAATACTCTAAAACTGCTGCATCTTAAGAATAAGGGACCAGCTTTGGGAAACGGAGGTCTGACATAGTTGTGCTGCCCCAGAAAAGGGGGGTAACCTATGGAAGGTTCCCTTTAAGCAAGCAATTAGACATTAACCTCATAGAGGGGTTGTGCAGGATTAGAGACACTATCCATCTAATTTCTTTCCAAAAAATAGTGCAACTTTTGCGTATGGACTGTCAGGTAATGAATTCAGACACATTCATCCAAAGGAAGAGTTAGAGACTGAGCCAATGGAGAAGAGTAGTGAGATTTGAGTGAAGGTTAAAGGGGTTGTCTCATCTCAAAGTTTCATAGGATGCATGAATGAAATAATGCTGTTTGCTCTGTCACTTCTGGGAAGCTTCTGTAAATTGTTTGAGCCCGTGTATTAGACCCCTTTTATTGATGATTCATGCGTCAGGACCAGGGAAGCTTCTGAGTTAAAGTAAACAGTAGTAATTACTGTCTTTTGTTCGAAAGATCAGATAACAGACAAGCTCTCACTGCCCGAAGTTCTGTGCTGCTGCGACCTGTGTGATGACATCAATCCCTGCTATCAGATAGAACAAATAGCAGGGGAGAAGGAGTACACAGGTCGGTCACTTGGGAAACTAGAAAGCCCTCAGAAGGTGATAAAATCACTTGTAGCTCCTTAACTAAAAAAAATGAACACCACAATATATTTGGAAAACGTCTTCATTCAGTGTTCCCTAAATGTTGAAAGCTGATCTTTGTAGTGAGACAACCCCTTTAAATTTGACCTGAACTAAAACAATGTTTCCTGTAGACCTAAATTGCATTTTGGGGACAACTGGTAAAAATCAACCTGAACTGGAACCCTAAGCTAGGGTAATGGTTTTTTACCCCTTAACTTACAGTTAACATAATGCTAGGGTTAGTCCAGTCATACCGCTAGCCGTAACTGTAGGGTTGGAGATAGGTCTCCATTTTAGAATTTAAACCTTATCCTAGGGTTGAAATTAGGGTTGGTCCAACTCCAAGCCTAATTCGAACCTTCACTCCAGGGTTAGGGTCGGGTTTTAACGTGGATGCAGTTCCAACTACATAGCTGACTTCAACACTGGGGTTGAGTTCCCCCAGATTTCTGAGGATGTTCTACAGTTTGGCTGCTGAACGTGCTCTCAGGAGGTCAAAGAACACAAGTTAAATTTTTTCCCCCGCAGTCCTTAATATGATTTGGGCTTGGGTTGCACGAAGCCTGAATACTTTGTCAACTTTCCAAACTGCTTGCAAACCGAACAGAGATCTATTTGAGAAACCCAGGTAGTGTAAGCATACGTTCCCCCCCCCTCCCCCTCTCTCTTTTTTCAACCTATCAGTGGCTTAGTACTTGGTACAGAGAACATCATGGTCCCAGTATTTCCTGCTCTGATTGGTTTATCTTTCTCTCTCTTTTCTCAACCAACCGACAGTCCCTCTTCTGATTGGTGGTTCTGTCTTTCCCTCGCTTTTTTCAACCTTCACCCACATTTTCCTCACCTTTGGTTGAACTTGATGGACACGTGTCTTCTTTCAACCGTACTATGTAACTATGTAACCTATCAGTGGCTCAGTACTCGCTCCCATTGAACTCTATGGAGTTCATCATTCTATCTATGTCACTGTAACTCACTGACGTTTGACCTACTGATTGGCCAACACATATCTCCCTCCTTGTGCTTTATCAATCAGCTGTTTTTAACACCATTTCACCTTTATTTTGAACATCCCGCTCTTGATTTCATTGGCTACCATATCACATGTTTCTATGGACTTTATTATGATTGGATCATGAAATAACCAATGGGTACACTCCTTTTACTTTAAATACAATGTGATACCATACTTTCACTGTAACACTTTGTATCTGATGAAGCGCCGATGTACGGCGAGAAACGCGTTATTTTAGTGTTTATGTAGAAAAGGTTTAAATGCTCTTTTCACAATCTATTAGAATAAATACTTTATTTTAATATATTCTCGTATCCGAGAGGAAGCATTTGTTCTAGAACAGGGCACCGGATCCATCTTCTATACCTTGGTATTTTCTACATTGTTCATACCCGTTGCCGTGCGATCGGTCTCGGAGTGAAGGATCAGCGGCTGCAGTTCGGAGGCTCGGAGAGAGCCAACCATGCGTCTATGAGCGTTGTGCCTCTAAATTATATGCACAACAGCTCCAGGTGAGCATCACCATTTTATTCTCACTTTTTCCAATTTGGACATACTTCACCATAGAGCGCCCCCCCCCCCCTCTTTCTCACTATTTTGGTTTACTGTTGCTCTAACCCTTTATGTATTGTTTATTTTGGCATTGTGGAGCTTAGGTTCTTTTGTTTTTGTCTCGCCACGGTAATAGACCCGTAACATAGCTGCTGCATTCAGCACCCACATCATTATGCTGTATATGGATGTGCAGCATGATGTGGGCAGTGTTCACAGACTTCAGCGCTGCTACAGGAGCCTGCATAGATAAATACTGTATATAGCTATTGTAGCCATCCCCATGAGGCAAGAACTCTGGATGTATTTTCTATTACAGTCACTGGCCTGGGCTGGATTAGCTACTGTCTTATATAAAAGCTTTAGCATGTCCTTGGTTAGTTTGTAACTGGGATATGGTCACCATGTGGTTGGATCACCATTTGACACTAATACTCTGACGGACAGACAAGACACAGCTGATAAGTGTAAGGGGCAGTGTGAGAGGAGGGGAGAGCAGAGGAACTGCAGCAATTCTGTATTTTGTGCGGAGAGTACACCATCCCTGCCCACACTGTAGGGGTAATTGGCCCTGACCGGACCTTTTAGGCTGTCACGGTCACCACAGGTCTTAAAGGGAATCTGCATTCAGTGCCCACATCGAAGTGCTGTACAGGAAGGTGTAGCATGATGTGAGTGGTATCAAGCTAAGGAAGGGTGGGGGTAGTGCTTCCCATTCAGTGCCCACATTAAAGTGCTATGTTGTAAGTGTGTATATATCTATAGTACTGTTCAAAAATTTGGGGTCACCCAGACAATTTTGTGTTTTCCCTGAAAACTCATACGTTTATTTACCAAATGAGTTGCAAAATGAATAGAAATATAGTCCAGACATTGACAAGGTTAGAAATAATGATTTTTGTTTGAAATAATAATTTTCTACTTCAAACTTTGCAGACCTTTGGCATTCTAGCTGTTAATTTGTTGAGGTACTCTAGAGAAATCTCACCCCATGCTTCCAGAAGCCCCTCCCACAAGTTGGATTGTCTTGATGGGCACTTTTTGTGTACCATACGGTCAAGCTGCTCCCACAACAGCTCAACGGGGTTGAGATCTGGTGACTGCGCTGGCCACTCCATTACAGATAGAACACCAGCTGCCTGCTTCTTCACTAAATAGTTCTTGCATAATTTGGAGGTGTGCTTTGGGTCATTGTTCTGTTGCAGGATGAAATTGGCTCCAATCAAGCGCTGTCCACAGTGTATGGCATGGCATTCCAAAATGGAGTGATAGCCTTCCTTATTCAAAATCCCTTTTACCTTGTACAAATCTCCAACTTTACCAGCACCAAAGCAACCCCAGAGCATCACATTACCTCCACCATGCTTGACAGATGGCGTCAGGCACTCCACAAGCATCTTTTCAGTTGTTCAGTTGCTGCGTCTCACAAATATTCTTCTGTGTGATCCAAACACCTCAAACTTCGATTCGTCCATAACACTTTTTCCAATCTTCCTCTGTCCAATGTCTGTGTTCTTTAGCCCATATTAATCTTTTCCTTTTATTAGCCAGTCTCAGATATTGCTTTTTCTTTGCCACTCTGCCCTGAAGGCCAGCATCCCGGAGTCGCCTCTTCACTGTAGACGTTGACACTGGCATTTTGCGGGTACTATTTAATGAATCTGCCAGTTGAGGACCTGTGAGGCGTTGATTTCTCAAACTAGAGACTCTAATGTACTTGTCTTGTTGCTCAGTTGTGCAGCGGGGCCTCCCACTTCTTTCTACTCTGGTTCTAGGCTGTTTGTGCTCTCCTCTGAAGGGAGTAGTACACACTGTTGTAGGAAATCTTCAGTTTCTTGGCAATTTCTCGCATGGAATAGCCTTCATCTCTCAGCACAATAATAGACTGTTGAGTGTCACATGAAAGTTCTCTTTTTCTGGCCATTTTGCGAGTTTAATCGAACTGACAAATGTAATACAAACAAGTAGTGAACCAGCTTTAGTACTCTCTCCAAGTCAGACGATGAAATAGGGCTTCTTTAAAAACATTCTTCTTTATTAAATCCGATTAATCTAAAACGATGCATGGCAAGCAAAGTAATCATCCAGTAAACAAACGAGAGACACACAGAGCAGGCTAGGTCATGCGGGTTTTACAACTCGAATGACCTAGCCTGCTCTGTGTGTCTCTCGTTTGTTTACTGGATGATTACTTTGCTTGCCATGCATCGTTTTAGATTAATCGGATTTAATAAAGAAGAATGTTTTTAAAGAAGCCCTATTTCATCGTCTGACTTGGAGAGAGCACTAAAGCTGGTTCTCTACTTGTTTTGTATTGCATTCTATGAGGGTGGCGCCCGAAACCGTGCTGACAACTCCATGACAGAATCATACCGGTGGACTACGTTTTGCTGAATGCGGTGAGCTGTTTCTCTTCGTATTTGACTGACAAATGTAATACTCCAGATTCTCAACTAGCTCAAAGGAAGGTCAGTTTTATGGCTTCTCTAATCAGCAAAACTGTTTTCAGCTGTGCTAACATACTTATGCAAGTTTTTTCAAGGGTCTTCAAAATATCCAATAGCTTTCTTACACAGCTAGCAAACACAATGTACCATTAGAACACTGGAGTGATGGTTGTTGGAAATGGACCTCTATACACCTATGTAGATAGTGCATTAACAACAAGACGTTTGCAGCTAGAATAGTCATTTACCACATTAACAATGTATAGAGTGTATTTCTGATTCAGTTAATGTTAGCTTCATTAAAAAAACTGTGCTATTCTTTCAAAAATAAGGAAATTTCTAAGTGACCCCCAAACTTTTGAATATATATATATATATATACACACACACACACTATTCTTAAAAAGTTGGGATAGTTGTCTTTAGGCTGAAATTTCAGGAAGAACAGAACTTCTTGAATATTTTTTTTTAAATGAGACCATCACTTAACTTTAGAATGCACATGTCCAACTGTTCAGTGTTTCAGTACTTTTTGCACAACTTGGTGATCTTTAACAAAGAACTTAATGGCAAAACTCGTAACAGTTGTTTGAGGGATCAATTTGATTCAGGATTTAAACAGTCCTCCTCATCACGCTGCTCACATTTTGATATCATGAGACCAAGACAACTCCTTACAATTGATCAATGGTACCTCACCATTATGAGGCTTCAAGCAGGATGCTCTCACAAGAACTTTGGATGCATTTTCTATTACAGTTACTATCCTACCTATTATATAAGAATAGCTTCAGCATGTCCTAAAACAGTTTGTGACAGAAATACTGCCCCCATGTGGTTAGATTGTCACATGACATGCTAACACTCTTAATAACTGACATGATACTGGCACAGCTGAGAAAAGGGAAGAGCAGGCGGGCTGCAGACATTACTCTGTATTTTGCACTGGTTTTGTGAAAAGAGTCTACCTATCTACTTGCCTGCACTGTACTGATGACATTTTGTGATGTCACCACTACTCCTATAACTACACTACAATGCACAACACCACAGAAGAGAAGCCATGTCTGTAGTAACATAGTGGTCTGTGAGGGAGCCACAGTAGCAGTGTTTGGGGATGTTCACACGGCGTTTTTGGATCAGTGTTGGATCCGAAAATCGGATCCAAAAACGCTATACTATAGTTTTAAATAGGGCTCCTCGTGCGTATTTTGGACCAAGAATTGACATGTCAATTCTTGAAACGGATCCGAAAGATGCAGTGAGACACACAAGTGATCGCCGATGCGTGTCTCATATTAAAAGCAATGTAAAATCACATTGCTATTTGTTAGCTGCATGTTTGGGTCCGTTTGGGGACCGACAGACGGATCCAAATACACAGATCAAAAGCGTATGTAACACGGACTAAAACATGCCATGTGAGCATACCCTTAGATGCGTGTTACAAACCCAAACACGCATCTAACCATGTGTAGTGTGATTTGCATTGCTTTCAATGTAAAACACGCATCGGCGTTCAGATGAGTGATCGCTGATGTGTTTACATGTATTATTCGAATCCATTCAAATAATTGTCATGTCAATTCTTGATCCATTTGACGCAGCAGGCGCCCTATTTAAAACTATAGGGTACGTTTCTGCTGCAGCAAAAATGCATCCAAACACACAGAACACTTTGGGTGCATGTTGGATACGTTTTACACAGTGCTTATGGATATGTATTCAAAACGCTGTGTGAACATACAGTTTAGGTGGAATATGTGCTGCAATCTATTTGTGAGAGAGGAAGAGGCATGTGAATTGTGAAGCTGCAGGAGTGGAGAGCCAGCTGTCAGACTCAGATCAGTTCTGCAGTCAGTGCTGGGGGCTGTATTTCCCCTGAAACTGGGGAAGTCAGAAATAGGAAAAAATGTGTCTGAAAAAAGTTTTCTTTCTGACCTTCGTTTCCTTTGGTTCTGCAGCAGTGTCTTTAGGAATACTGTGAAAAAGAGAAAAGTTATAGAAATGAAAAGCCTGGGTTCGTCCCTACAGCCCTGGGGTGGGGGGTTAAGGGAGACCACTCACCTGTGTAGCGGAAAGTACCTTCTTTCACACTCGCTGTGCTTTAACACGGTGCTTTTTTCAATGCGTTTTTGTGCAGGAAGGCACAGCAATTAAAGGGGTTGTCTCGCTACAATGATTGGGTTTTAATTTAAAGATCTTTAAAAAACAAGCAGCTTTGCAATATATGTTCATTACAAATGTCCTACTGATTTTGAGCTAGCCCTGTTAGTATTACTACATCAGCTTCTCAAATCTCTATAGCAGCTGACCTGTTGATCCTTATCTTACTGGCTGTCAGGTCTGAATGACTCATCACCTTTGAAGACAGGTCGGAGCAGAGAGAATGCTTCTGTAGGGGAAGGAGGGGGAGGAGGACTCTGGTGTCTGTGTCCTGGATTAACCCTGTGTGTGCCTGCTTCCTCCTGCTCTCTACACAGATAGATGTGACAGCAGTGACCCTGTCTGTTACTATAATCATGATATGTCTTTGGAACTGTGACTATACTAATACTATACAGATCAGGGGGCATGTGAATACTTTATGTTCTCCTGTATTAGGGACACATCCTGAGTATAGTTACACTGCCCTTGTTGTTGCTGGAGATGTGGAGACTTGTAAGCTAAGCAGGGGATATAGGAACACTTGCATCCTCTCTGCTCTATTAGCACACCACTTCACACTCATAGATCAGCCCTCTCCTGCAACAGACCTAGGCAGGCACACACAGGGTGAACTCTGAGAGCAAACCCCCTCCCCCCCTGTATAGAAGTTACGTAGCTGCCTGTGTGCTGATGGGAGGGGGGGAGAGGGAGCAGAACAGACAGACCAAGAAGCACGCCCCTCAGTTCAACTTACCAGGGACACTGACAGGCTGAAAGCTCGTAATGAGACAACTCCTTTAATGCTGTATATTGCTGCACATAAATCGCGGTAATTATCGTGATTTTTGTGCAGCAATGTACAGCATTAACTGCTGTGCCTTCCTGCACAAAAACGCATTGAAAACCCCCATCAAAAATGCACCATGTGAAAGCACCCTCACCATCAGTAGTCCTATGGAAGCAGAGGAATATATGGTGTAATGTGGGTGGCTCCATTCAATTTGTTAACACAGAAGCAACATACGAGCTTTCCTCATTTAGGCACACGCCAACTGTCCATTTGCAATCTCTCTTGTTACATGTACGAATAGGTTTGAATGCGCAATGGACTAAGAAAAAGGCAACACTGTAATGGACATTAATCACAAGTATTTTTAAGCTTTGTGTGAATTACCAGCATTGTGATTGAATGTATAATTCTGCTAAACGAGAAAAGCCCGTATGTAGGTTCTGGTTAACATTATGGGAGGGGTGATTGCCGTATGTAAAAATAAAATAGTATGTACATAAGTGATGTGGGTGGGACCAAGTGGGGGTCAAAAAGGAGCCATATAATCCAAACTCACTCCACTGGCTCCCACTGTACCACACCTGCACAACTTAGCAAGAGGCGAATGCCAGAAACACCCCCCAGTCCAGCTGGAAATGCCCAGGCAGGGCCGTTCCTAGGCTACATTTCACTCAGGGCGAAGTGAAGCAATTTCACCCACCCCCTCCCCCCATGCCTCCCATAACATAATGCGACACATTGCATCACCATCAAGCAAATCTAAAATATACAAAAAGCTTTAACACAATGTGCCACGTATAAAACTACTAGATAATAGCCATACAGTTATCAAATAACACTGCTACACATAACCAGAATCCCAAGGCTAATATTACCAATGTCCTATTAAGACCAAATAACACCTTCACATAGTGACTGAATAATACAAACTGACCATTACTGAATACAAACCATTATACTACAACTAATATTACCCCCATAGGCCTCGTTCACACGGCTTATTTTGCCGCGGATTTGCGCCGGACTCCGCGCCGGATTTGCGCTTCAGTACGGTGCCCATCCGTCCCTGTCATTACGGTAATCCACTGCTCTCATAGAGCACAGTGGATTCCGTCGCTCCTCCCCGCTTGGCGAATCCACCGCGGGGGGGAGAAAGTGATATGCACATTATTTATGGCGCGGACGCGCCGTAAACAATGCATTGTCTATGGGGCCTGGAGCGTCGCCCCCACGAGCTCCGGCCCCGCCCCCGTCCCGCCCCGTATTACCTGCGGATTTGTGAGCTCAATTTGGTTCACTAATCCGTCGGGAATAAGCCGTGTGATAACGGCCATACAGTGACCATACAGTGGTGGATATCAGCTGTACATAGGCTCTGCAGACATATAAGTGATTACAGTAAAGTTATATCTAGTGACTCACAGGAGACGTCTCTGAAGAGTTGTTCTCTTTCTCTTCTTCTCCATCTGTCCCAGACGCCATGACGATTCCCCCCGGCCACAACGGTTCACTGTAAAATTTACAAAACAAACATCTTAGACTCCTCAATTTATCAGCGCTTCTCTACCAATTCCTATTTCTATACGAAAACTCCCCATCTATAGCACCTCATATGGTAGCCATGTAATATGCTCCCTGTAGCCAGACAGTAGCCCCTGTAGTAGTCCATGTATCCAGGTAGTAGCTCCCTGTAGCCAGACAGTAGCCCCTGTAGTAGTCCATGTATCCAGGTTGTTGCCTCCTATAGCCAGGTACTAGTCTCTTATAACCAGGCAGATGCCCCTATAGCCAGGCAGTAGTCCCTTATAGTCAGGTAGTGCCCCTGGTAGCCAGGTAGTGCCCCCATGTAGCCAGGCAGTGCTCCCTTGTAGCCAGGCAGTGCCCCATTATAACCAGGCAGTGCCCCCATGTAGCCAGGTAGTGTTCCCTTGTAGCCAGTTAGTGCCCCATTGTTGACATTCAGTGCCCCATTTTAGGCAGTGCCCCCATTGTAGGCAGTGCCCCCATCGTAGCCAGACAGTGCCCCCATGTAGCCAGGTAGTAGCTATTGATAAAATAAAAAATATATACTCACCATGCTACGATCCCACGGTCCTCGCGTCCAGGTCCGGGAGCTGCAGAGCAGTGTAAGCGGCGTGACCTCACCACGCCGCTTATGCTGTCACGCAGCTCCCAGAGATCTCCTCGGCGGCAGAGCTGCCAGCCGAGGAGATTGAGCGTCCCAGGGGGCGTGGTGAAAGCCGTGCGCCCCCTGCGACGCTGATACAGGGGAGGAGGCAGGATGGGAAAGATCTGTCCTGCCTCCACCCTGTAGCAGCAGCAGCCCAGCAAGTGTGCCGCTGCTGAGTGACTGCACAGCCGTGTTACAACGGCTGCGCAGAGTCAAGGGCTGACCTCCAGGCGGGTGAGTGGAGCCTTGGCGTCCCAGGCGATTGCCCGCCTTGCCCGCCCTTAGGAACGGCCCTGTGCCCAGGAATACCCATTTGGGACAGTGTTTGTGCCAGTTTGCATGCTGTATAATGTGCAGTCCTGCACCACACTATACCTAAGTGTTTGGCTCAGCCAAACCTGCTGCATTCTTCGTTCATGTTAAAGCGCTGTAGTGGGATGTGCAGCGTGATTTGGGCAGTACCAAGCCAGGGCCTGGTATGTTAACCGGCTTATTTGTACAACAGTTCCTGCTACATCTAGCACCTACTTTGAAGCGCATGACCATGGATATTTACAAAAATATTGCAGAGATTGCAGTTGTTGTACTGGGACTAGAACTGTGGGTGAACTTTCTATTACAGTCACCATTCTGGGATGGGCTATTCACTAGTCTGATAAATATGCCTAAGCGTGTTCTTGGTCGGTTTGTAACCGAGATGCTGCCACAATGTAATTAGCCACGAGACATGCAAAAACCTTTATAAGTGTCAGCCATCAGTCAGGCTTACCCCTTAAAGTTTATACTGTAGAGGATACTGTGGCACATGATCACCAGCCAGTGGTGGGGGGTTGAGGTAGAATGATGCTGGGCCACCCACTCACCAATGCAGCAGAGAGCGGCTTCTGCTACCAGGGCCAGGACAAGGCATACTTACCAACTCTCCCTGATCATCAGGGAGACTCCCTGAAAAGGGAGAGTCCTTCCGATCTCCCTGAAGAGTTTGTAAATCTCCTGCTATGGTAGGTTTGTCACCAATCTGGTAAACCACCGGCAGGGACAGTTTAAGGCTATGTTCACACTGCTTAATTGCGAGACGTATTTCGGCCCACAACTATGGCGTGTGGTTGGGGGCGGGGCGTGAATAAGTAGCATGTCACTTCTCTCCCCGCTCGCCGTATTGTGTGAGGAGGGAGAGGAGCCGTAATCCATAGTTCTCTATGAGAACTGTGGATTACCGTAATGACTGGGGCGTATTTCAGCCTGTAATTCGCGCAGTACGGCGCGGATTATGGGCTAAAATACGTCCCAGAAAAAGCCGTGTGAACATAGCCTAACTGCCAGAGGTCAGTGCCAGCATTTTATTTATACTGACCATATCAAGTACTGGTAACTTTTAGAATACACTCTTGGGCGTGTCTGTTAGGATATGATCACACGGTTTATTTAGACGCTGATTTTTCACTGCCCTAAAAAAGCATCAAAACCTTGCCTGAAACACACTTCTTCAGAATAGGTTTTTGACGAGGTTTTAATGAGGTTTTGGACGATGTTTCCACCCATACAAATTAATCGCCCAAAAGTTGGCAAATATGCATATCATTTTGCTAAACAAGAAAAGCTCGTATGTTGGTTCTGTGTTAACAAATTGAATGGACTGTGGGGGGAGTGGGGAGCTCGCTGAGCAGAAACCTTGGTGATTGCTGTATGTAAAAAATAAAATAGAGCTGTAGATAAGTGATGTGGGTGGGACCAAGCAGGGGTCAGAAGGGAGCCTTTTAATCCACACTCACTCCACTGGCCAGGACAAGGTATTATGGTGCCCTAGGTGAATAAGGCAAATGATGCCCCACCACATGGAATATTTAAATGCTTGGTGCTAACATGATGCACGGTGCCTGCGGCAGTCCTCCCTAGCAGGAAGCAGGGCTGGGATAAGGTATTTTGGTGTCCTAGGCAAATAGCACCTCTGCCCCTGTCCCCCATGGAATATTTAAATACTTGGTGCTAACATGATGCACGGTTCCTGTAGCTGTGCCCCTCCCAGAAGGAAGATGTACATTTAGGCTATGTTCACACGGCTTAACTGCGGGGAAGGGAGCGGGGGGCCCGGCACTTCGCCGGCCCATAGACAGTCATTGCTAGCGGCACGTATACGCCGCTAGAAAGTGACATGTCAATTATCTCCCCGCCCGGCGGATTCACCGAGCAGGGAGAGGAGACGTAATCCATAGTTCTCTATGAGAACTATGGATTACCGTAATGACCAGGACGTTTTCAGCCCGTAATAGGCGCACTCCGGCGCGTAATTACTGACTGAAATACGTTCACTTTTAAGCCGTGTGAACATGGCCTTAGGAGAACAGGCAGCACTCTTCTGATCACTACTAGGCTAGCAGAGACAGAGCCAGCTCAAGTTCCCTTCACTGATCTCCTTTGCTGTGTCAGTCACATTGCCAAGGTGTCTGATGATTAACCCATTACCGCCATTGGACGTATGAGTACATTCTAATGCCGGCAGGGGCTTTGTAGTACACAACTTATTTTTTTGCGCTGAAGTAAGTCCTTTTACAGCAGAAATATGCGTTTGTATTTTTCCATTAATTTAAACACTTTTTACAGTTGAGGCTGGGTTCAAACTGCATCTTTTTGCGAGCTTTTTGACGTGCAACATTCACTTTTTTTAAGTGTCAAAATATGCTATAAAAACGTGACAATAAGATCCCATGGACTTAAATAGGAATAAGGGCTTGTTCACAAAGAGTTTTCATTCTGTGTCACAAGCGCTTTGTAGATCCGTCTTGGGTACCGACAGAGCGGACCCCAAAATGGATCTAACAATTAGCAGTGACTTTATCACTGCTCGCTATGACGAACACGCAGTAATGCGCCTAGTTTTGCCGAACCACATTCATATATGTGTTTAATATTACGAGTGTGGTGCGACACGCCCCTAGAACGCCCCGTCATGTTAGGCACCAAGGCGGTGGAGTCGGTGTCTATTTTGCAGGAGTCGGAGTCATCATAAAAGGGACCGACTCCGACTCCCAAAATATATAATTAGTTAGTACAGTTTGTTCGATGCAGTGCAAAGAGCAAGAGGAATTGGGTCCGGCCAGTGCTACTGCTCCCATATCTTCAGCCTTATCACATGAGGAGTGTAATTGATGACATGGAGCAGGCAAAGTGCTGCCCCAGGGGAAAAGATTCCGCTCCCATGGCAAACAGATCTCAGCAAAATTTTTCACCTGCTTTCAAAGAAATAGAAGAGTTCAACCATTCATCAAAACTGACTGTGGCTGAGGCAATTCCTTTGTAACCTGACATTGTTAGAGATGTTGCCCGTGGTCACCGCTTTGCCCCCAACCCAAGTTAGTGTAGAGAGGCCGTTCTCTAGCCTGGAAATAATGAGATCAGATGTGAGGTCATGTATGCAGGATCTGATGGAGGCAGTATGATTTCTCAGAACAAATTCAGAGACTCCACGAATGTTCCTGCAGTGTTTTTCATATTTACAATTTTTTTGTGTAAAGTCATATCCAATAAATATATTTTACACTGACAAACAAAATGGTAACATTGTTTTGAACTTGTGACTTTCAGGCTCCATATCTCACCATCCACTACAGCTTTGTACATGAGGCTACTGTAATTTTATATACAGCCATGTTACATATCTGATACATAAATTTGACTTGCAAGTATTTAGCATCTGCTTAGATCTGCAGATTCTTTCCTGTAACTGCATTGTTACTGTTTTGCTCCTAAAAATCAAAATGTTAATTTTTATTATCTTGTTAGTATTTGGGAAATCCACCTTTTGGTTTTCAATACTGCCTGAATCCTTCTGGGCTCTGGATCAGATTCAAGCATATCTTGACCAAAATCTCATCCCAGATCTCTTCTACACATTCCCAATGTTGGTGCAGACTGGACTTGGATACAAATACAGCTTTTTTTTCAACTCCACCCAGAAATGTTCAAAATATCAAAACATTGTTACCCTTTTGCTTGTCAGTGTCTGTTCTACCTAAATAGCTTGATTATTGTATCATAAGGTGATAAACAGCCTGATGTTACCATTTTACTACGGTAAAGTTATAACTTAAACATGCGCCATGTATGAGGGAGTCAGGAGTCGGAGGTTTGGGAAATTGAGGAGTCGGGGCTTTGGCTTGCCGACTCCACAGCCCTGTTAGGCACATTAGAAAGTGTTGAGTCTTAGGCTATGTTCACACGGCTTAAAATGCGACGTATCTCGCCCCGTATTTTGCGCTGTACTGCGCGAAATACGGGGCAAGATACGTCCCAGTCTTTACGGTAATCCACAGTTCTCATAGAGAACTTTGGATTACATATCCTCTCCCCGCTCGCACAATACGGTGAGTGGGGAGAGAAGTGACTTGTCAATTATTCACGGCGTATATGCGCCACCCCCTTCCTCCCCCGTACACACAGCGTAATTGTGGGGCGAAATATGTCCTGCAATTATGCCGTGTGAACATAGCCTTACAAACAATGCGCCTAACACACTCATTAGGCGCATTAGACATTGTAGACTGCTCACTTAGGCACATTTTACGCCAGAAAAGGGTGGAAAACCCGATCATACGTCTCCCTAAGTTCTCATTGGCTATAACAGAAGTTAGTGTGTGTCAGGTACACAGCTGCGCTTGCTTTGTGCACTGAACAAAAAATCCAAAGTGCCTGACCATTAGTCTATGTTCACATGACTTATTCTGAGCACTTTTTGATGCGCAAAATTCAAGAGTTGTTTCTTTACAATTACACTTTAGAAAACAGGACGAAAAATGTGACATTAAAATCCTACTGACTATAATCTTACGTCTACCCGACAGTGATTTACTGTCTGATTTTTAAGGGGATTCAGTAATTACAATCCGACTGTAAATCATCCCCATAGACCGCAATAGAAAATCCAAGCTATAGTCTACACAGCTCAGATTTCAAATCCAAATTTCGCTCAAAAATTTAAAACATGTTCTATAATCCGTCGTACTTCACATGAAAATGGCGGATTATAGTGCTGTTTAATTAAAGGGGCAGTCCCGTTTCGGGATATTTTCTGCTCTGGCGGCTTGCAGCGATCCGGCCCTGCATGTGAATGAGGAGGGCAGCGATAGCACCGTCCTCCTCATTCATGTCTATAGAAGCACACACTTGACTATACTCGGAACTCCCATAGAAGTGAATGAAAAGGATGGTGCTAGCGAGCTGCGAGCGGCCAGAGAAGAGGATTTCCTGAAACAGGACTACCCTTTTAAATAGGACGGCTGTAAACTGCTGCAAAAAATGGACAAAAAAACAGTACAAAAAAAGTGTAGAATACTGGTCGGACTGTGATTAGAACCTAACAAGCATTGTATCCTCTGCCGTGTGAATGTACCCTTAGGCCGTGTTCAGACGGCTTATTCAAGCCGTAATTGCGGGACGGATCCCGCCCGCAATACGGCTTGAATAAGGGGCGAGGGCGCTGCCCGCCGGCCCCATAGACACTCATTATTCATGGCACGTACGCGCCGTAAATAATGTGCATGCCACTTTCTCTCCCCGCGGCGGATTCGCCGAGCGGGGAGAGGAGACGGAATCCACAGTTCTCTATGAGAGCAGTGGATTACCGTAATGACAGGGACGGATTGGAGCCGTACTGAAGCGCAAATCCGGCACGCAATACGGCTGCAATCCGCGGCCAAATAAGCCATGTGAACATGGCCTTAGGGTGCATTCCCACTGCACAGAACAAATGCCGGGCGGTATTTGTCCTGTTTTGCGCCCGTCCCCACGGCCGCGTGCGGGAGGGTGTGGGGGGGATGTGGCTTTTCTCCGCGATGGGCGGAGAAAAACCCTCACCCTTTACAAGCACAGATTCCGTCCGAAAACCGGACGGAAGATCGTGCTTGTTGAATGTTTTGCGGCCAGAAAAACCGCCGGCTGGAAAACCCATGCAGTGGGGACTGCTGCACGGGTTTTCCATAGAGCACCATGGTGCTAATTTTCGGACGGTTTTTCATTCGGTCTGCAAAACCAAAAAGCGCCTGAAAAACCGGCCGAAAACCCGTGCCGTGGGGACATGCCATTAGGGTATTTGCACACGATGTAGTGCGGCGCGTACAGTACATCGTGTGTTTCAGGAGCGCGTGCTGATCAGCACGTACTCCCAAGGCGCAGGTGGGGGACTCAGCCCTCCGGACCCATAGACATATATTACTCGTGGCGCATATTCGCCACAAGTAATTGAAATGTCAATTATCTCCCCGCACGTACAATACGATCGTATTGTACGAGTGGGGAGAGAAGGCGTAATCCATAGTTCTCCATGAGAGCTATGGCTTACCGGAATTATGGGGCGCATTTCCCCGTGTATTAAGCACAGTGCGCTGCAAAATGCGCCCCAAAATAAGCCGTGTGAACATACCCTTAGGGGAGAGAAGTACGTCACATAGCTGCGCTGGTTTGCATACTGTTTGCTGCGTTAAGCACTGAAGAAAAAGAGGTCATGACCACCATTAGCATTAGAATTCTCACTAACGTGTTGTTGCCGCGCTGATTTTACTGTAAAGAGGTGTGAACACAGCCCAATCAGCACACAAGTGCATCCATTCCAATGAAGCTCCATGTACCGGAAAATCGCAGAAAAAGGCGCATCACGTGTAGGACACGCGCGTTTCTGCGGTGATAAGCGCTTATCTCACTGCAGCTGTGTGAACATAGACTGAGGGTTTTCTGCAGCAGGATATATCCAGTGACGCTGAGGGAGCAGGTGTCCGGGCAGTGTGACGGGAGGACAGGCTCCCGGGGGCGGCCGTGCACTCTGGGTGACCCCGCTCGCGGCTCCTCCTCTGTCCTCCCACAGTTGCTGCAGCAGCGGCTGGAGCGCAGCGGAGCTCCCGGAGAACATGTAAGCGGCGGCGGGCGGGAGAGGCTGCTCACCTCGGAGTCTCTGAGGGACCGTAGTGCTGCTGCCTCCTTATCCAGCTCTGATGAGTAGACAATCCTGCCATGAAATCCGCACAGTGTGAACGGGGACTGAGGGTTGTGGACATATAGAGATGCAGGGCAGACACCAGGCGGCTCCTGTCTTCCGCACACAAGGGGTGTAGCACTGTAGGGGAGGTTTAGGGTATGTTCACACTACGTTTTTGGATCCGATTTTGGTTCCAAAAACACAACATCAATTGGATCCAAAACGCATCCAACACATGGGTGCGGGTTTGGATGCGTTTTGGCTGCAGCAGGATCGCACCCTATAGCTTTAAATAGGGTTTCTGCTGCTTCTTTCTGATCAAGAATTGGCATGACAATTCTTTGAACGGATCCAAAAGACGCATCAGAAAGATGCATGAAACACATATCGACGATCACTCGTCTGAACACCGATGCATGTTTTACATTGAGAGCAATGTAAATCACACTGCACCTTGTTAGATACGTGTTTGGGTCCGAGTCCCACAGACAGATCCAAACATGCATCTAAGAAGGTATGTTCACACAGTCTGAACACGCCGTGTGAACATACCCTGATTGTCATATTTTTGTGTGTGTATAAGGGGCCGTTCACACTGCGTCATGTGTGAGGTATTGGGAACCAAGGTACAGAGCCCCATGAAAATGAATAGTGATTGGAGTCCTATGTGTGTGCTCTATTTCCTATGGTATACACTTCCCTGTATTCTACTACACGGAGTCCTACGGGGAAAGCGTATACCACCAGGAAATAGAGCAGACGAGTCCACATAGGACTGTATTCATCTTAGGGCTCGTCCCCACTGCAGAGAGCAAATATCAGTCGCATTATCCGACCGGTACTCGCTCTGTTTGCGGCCATGTACACGGCCACAGGGAGACGGCTTTTCTCAGCTGTTTGTGGAGAAAAGTCCTCCCCCTGTACATTGACGTGTTCATATTCCGTTCAAAAACCGGGCGGAAGAATGAATATGTTCTATGTTTTCTAGAAAACCATCCGGCGGAAAATCCGTGCAATGGGGACTGCTGCACAGATTTTCCATAGAAGTCCGTTCTAGGGTTTGACAGACGGTTTACAAAACCGTAAACTGTCTGTAAAACCGTCCAAAAAACCCTTGCCGTGGGGACAAGGCCTTAATGGGGAGGCGGTAAAGGGGCAGCGGGTGGTACCTTTCTTCACATTACCCCTGTAGATACCTCGACCCTGAGGACATAATGGATGAATGGCCCCTACTATTCGTCACCCTGCACTGGCTGAATTACATTTGAGGCTCCCACCATAAGTATTGGGTACACAGGGCAGAACGTGTGATCTGTACCTGGGGACGCCTACAGGACATGCACTGATCCCAGGTGACCAGCCATATTGTACTAGATTCTGGACTCCTTCAATTTGTTATCTAAAATAGGAATAGAACTGTAATGTCCTTTTTGGCAGCGAGTATTAATCTACTCTTAAAGGGCTTGTCCACCTCCTATAAAAATCATAGCAACAACTCCTGGGGCCCCAGACAACAAAAAAGCCCCTATACCCCCCCTTACTCCAGTCCCCGGTTCCAGCCCCCGCGTCTCGTGAGTCGTCTGTAGACACACCATCATGTGGACGTCTCCGCTGCAGTAGTCACGCGCCTCTACATTACATCACCGTTCAGAAGACCCGGGAGACATAGCACTGGAACCGGGGACCGAAGGAAGATGAGTATAAGTTCTCTTTTATTTTTTTGGGGCCCCGAGAGTTGTTGCTATGATTTTTATAGGAGGTGGACAAGCCCTTTAAGAGTTGATTAGCCCTCGCTGCCTTCCTTTTTGCCAAGAAGGACGTTAGAGTTCTATTCCTATTTTAGATAACAAATGGACAACCCCTTTAAATAATTTCCTGCAGTCATACAATAGCATCTCTGTTCTGTCAGTATTGTGCTGGGTTCACATGGGTTTTTCACGTTTTCCACATCAACTATGTGTCATGCATTACATAGTACGTGAAAAACCAGGAGTGTGTGTCAATTATCTGTGTTCTCTACATGTATTCAGTACACAATGCAGAACTTATGATATAGGTGGGGCTCATCTGTGTGCCAAAAAACTGTATATTTCAAAAGGCTCATGGGAAAAGAGCTGGGACTCTGCAGCACTGAGTTACGTCTAGAACCTCTCACCCAGCCAACCAGTATTCTTCACTGCACTGATGAGGGGCAGACAGCCCAAAACTGCTGCCTCCAGATGAATATCTGGCATGGCATTACTCTCATTCACATTACAAGGCTCAGTGAGTTGGATTTGAGGGACGATACATCCAATAGGTGCCGCTGCAGGGTTCCAGCTCATTTCCCATTACCTTTTTCAGATATATTTGAATATCAGTGGAGTGAGCAAGGCATATATGGTGCTTATATTACCCCTTTTAAACTAAAACTGTGAAATCCGCTGCAGAAATCCAAGGTTATCCCTTAGAAAATATGCTATGTAGATCTACCATTACCCATAAGATATCCATAGAATTGTATATATGTTGTATAAAAGTGAATGCAAAGCCATGGCTACTTGTCGACTGAGGTGCAAAAGTGCCTTAAACACATAATTAATGTGGTGCAGGGTAGGGTTTTTTGCCACAAATTGCAAAGAAAATATGCATCATAGTTCAAGTTTTGCTCCATAATTTCTACACTTTCAGGGATCTCAAGTGGGGATTTTCTGCAGCTTGTCTCGCTACCATCATGGGAATATATTTGCTGCCATCACCTATTGACCCGGAGCCATTCAGGTAAGTGGTATGCTACCAGGAAGCTTAATTCCTTTCCTTAAAGTGGTGGCGGTAACGGCGGCGGCACGACGTCTGGAGCCTGTAGTTATAGTAATATCAGTGGAAAACGGCTGGAGCCATTAAGTTATGTGTAATTGTAAGAAATGACACAGGGAAAAAGTATTGAACACAGAACGAGAGGTGCAAAAAGCCATGGAAAGTCATGACACCATCTGAAATCTATCAGTAATTAGAAAGCAATCCTGCCACCTAGTGACAAATAATATCAGCTGGTTGAATTGATGGCGTATAAAAGGGTGTCTCAATACCAAGGTGCCACATAAGAAACATATCATGATGGGTAAAACCAGTTATCTGTCACAAGACCTTCAAAACCATATTTTTGAAAAACATATGATGGCATTGGTTACGAAAGAATTTTTTTAAACTACTGAAGGTTCTGGTGAGCACTGTTGGGGCTATAATCCGGAAATGGAAGAACATAATTTCACCATAAACCGGCCATGACCAGGTGCTCCCTGTAAGATTTCAGACAGAGGAGTGAAAAGAATTATCAGAAGTGCTGCCCAAGAGCCAAGTACCAGCTGTGGAGAGCTACAAAAAAGACCTGGAATCAGTAGATACAGTTGTTTCAAAGAAAATAGTAAGTAATGCACTCAACTTCTATGGTCTGTATGCAAGCTCACCACTCAAGACTCCGTTGCTGAACGTAAAGCTAGTTCTCAAGTTACCGGCAGTCCGACCTGTAGTGACGTCTCTTCCTGCTATCAGATGAGACAGAGCAGGGAGACTAGGTTTGTAACCAGAGATACCTGTGTGCAAACAGAGCTGATAACCTCCATCTTATCTCCTCAACAAAGCCAAAAGAATAAAGCAATATATTTGGAAAAAACTCTTCAATTATCGGTTCCTACATGTTGAAAGCTGATCTTTCTAGTGAGACACCCTAAGGAGCTGAAACCAGATAAGAAACTGAAACGCCATAACTGTTGCATTGATTTGCAGGGCAGATTGGAAATGGATGAATTGACTGACAGTCTGGTGTTCAGCTATTATCACTAGTAGGAAGGCAGTCACACAACTTAAAATTTTGGGTAGAAAAATGGTATGCTTATGGAAAAAA
>JAODAL010057955.1:0-22376 GCA_025379985.1 Phyllomedusa bahiana | reverse complement strand
CCAGGGGGGGACATAAGTGACATGTGAATTACTATCGGGAAAGTCCCCGCGGGTTTAATGCAAGCCAAAGGGCCGGTGGGGTTTGCCGAACCCGCGCCCCGGCCCCACGGGGGAATTGCTGGGGGGGGGGGCGAAATTATCCCCTGCAAAAAAAAACCATGTGAACCTACCCCTATAAATTTCCCTTTAACCACGGGCAGTTGAAAAATTCCTGGGGGGAAAGGGGAAGAACACTGTTAAATTTTGTAAAAACGGCTTCCCCAGACGCATTTCACAGGTATTCGCTAGAAAAAATTCGGGTTTCTAAATCCAAAGTTGGGGGCTGTAGGGGAAATTAGGGGTTTTAAAAGAATAAACTGGGGATTTGGTTTTTTCAAAAACCCCGGGACGTCAAAATCCCCTTCCAAACCCCCTTAAATTTTTATCTTTCTGAACATGGGAGCGAAATGCAGGGGGGTAAGCGAGAAAAGGGGTTTAGGACATGGGGGGAGGGGACGAGGGAGGTGCCCCTTTCCCAGTGCGGGCACAACACGCAACCCAGCGGATTTTCCGGTTGTTCCCCCAGGGGTTTAAGGGAAATCTGCACCCAGCAGTTTACCTCCTCTTTTCCCCCCCCATTCACGGCCACAAATGTCGTCATCCCCTTTGTTACCCTCCGCCCATGTAATGGCCCTTTGGGACGCCCTAAATCCCAGATCCCGGGCAGGCATTTCTTTTCCAGAAAAGCCACCCTGCCCTTCCCAACCCAAATTTTCCCATCTAAAATTTAAAGCGTTTTTGTCGGGGCCATCTGTGCCCGGGCAAAGTTTTTTGCCCAAACCGACAAAAGGAAAGGGAAAGCACGGAAAAGGCCGCTATATCCTGGTGACAGTTTTTCGATGGGGGGGCCGGGGGTGGATGTCCTGGGGTTGAGGGTGGCTCTCAGGCTCGGGAAAACCCTTTTTAAAAAACCGCGGGGATGGTGCAGGTTTTTTTCCCCCAAGGGTTTCCTCTGGGGGCTTTCACGTGCCCAAAAGAAACCAGGCCGGTTAAAAATTAATCTGTCTTAGAGAGAAAAAGGGTCGGGAGCTGGGGGAAACGGCTTTTTGAAATTGAAAACCCGGACCCCACTGGCTGGGGGGACAAAAACCTTTTTGCCACAAGGGGGTTTGCGAAAAACGGTCAAATCTGCTGGCCCCCCTTTTCCAGATCGGTGGGTTGGAGACACCCCTTGCCTGGAAAGCCCATGCCCGGGTCGCCCAGAAATTTTAAAAAGCACTCCCCCGGGGGTCTGGACTGCCTACGAGGAAGGCTCGGGTTTCTAAAGCTCACATTTCTGGTTTACCCTGCTTCGTCCCCCCTGGCTGCGTTTCAGCATCACCCGGGCCTACTCGTAACCCCTTTCCCAATGTTGACGTGGCAACACCCCTGGAATTCCACCCCCCACTTGCCCCCGGAATTTTTCGGGAAGCGAAATTTCCCCTTTTGAGTAGGGAAGTGAAAACATGGCCGAAAAGCAGGGGTTTGCGGACCTCGGGGTGTTGAGCCCCCGGGAAAATTGGAAACGGGTGAAAGAGCTTGAAACCCCCTTTGCCAGTTTTGAAGAAAAAAAACCAAAATGGTCAGTGGGGGCAATGCCCTTGTCACCATGAGCATTGTGGTTAACTTCGTACTGGAACGATCGTGGGACACTCTGAAAAAATCAGGTCCCACCAGTGACGGAGGAAGAGACGGACACAAAATGCGGACATTTGAGCCTTTCTTTTCCGTCTGAATCCAGAAGGTCCGACAGTTTTCTCAATTTTATGGGTCCTCATAGGCAGTTTTCGGGTCCCAGGCTACTGAAAAGGCGGCACCTCAGCTCTCAGGGTGCATCATCTGAGGCAAGTCAGGGCTGTGTTGAAGCTGTGCCGGAGGAAGCGGAGGAGGAGGAGGTATTCCTGGACACCGACTTTAATGATGTCCCTGCCTTAAAAGAGGTTGGCACGGATTTGAGGCGGAGGAGGGAGAAGAGGAAGATCAGTTTTCTAGTGCCCCTCAACCCAGAGGCTTGGGAAATCAAGGCTCCAAACTCTCACATAGTGCTTGGATGCCCATTTCCTCCAACAAAGATCCTCGCATTAAGGCCATCAAACTGAACAACAGTTACTGGTGGCCACCCTCCTCGATCCCCGGTACAAAGCAAAACTCAGCACTTTCCATCCACCCACCCAAATAGAGAGTAAAATGCAGGAATTGGAGACCGTGCTGATTTATCAACTGAGAAATCTGTTGCGTCTGCTTCACGTTCTCAAATGTCACGGGGGAAAAACGTCAGCAACGTGATAGCATAAGTGACAAGTAGCCGTAGCGCAGCAGCAGCGCAGCACTGTGGCAGAAGCCTAATGGGTGACCTCTGGCAATCTTTATTTACCACCTCACCAATGCATTAATTTCAGGGGACACATACAACACAAAAGAGACCAGGCTTAAATCATGGTTAGAGATGGCGAATTTCCCGAAATTCGTTTCGTTCACTTCGCCGAATTTCTTGCAAAAATAACTTTGTTCCAAATTACTTTGGCACGAATCATGTTAAAAAACAGCTATTTCCAGGCTGCACAGAGCCTGCAGGGTGCAGTAGAACGTTGTGCCATGATTAAATATGCAGAGGGAGCTTGTTTTGGTCTTCATACAATGTTTTGTTTTAAATATGACACGCACATGACTGCTGCCGCTCTTAGAAATCGCTTCACTATAAAATTCCCTGGGCCTTAAGAGGGCAAAACTGACCAAAAAACTGAAGGGGGAATGTAGCCTGATAAAGTCATGCGAGCGACAGCTGGAAAAAAAAAGCTGAGGGCTCAGGTGGCAACATCAGTGACAGAGTGTGGAGGTGACGGCGGCAGCCACAGCAGCATGAGGTCAGAGAGTGGCACAATGACATTCTGGAGGTGGCAAAAACAGGAATAGGCCACAGAGTGGCACAATGACACAGTGTCTAGGTCACGGCAGCAGCCACAGCAGCAGCATGAGGTCAGACAGTGGCACAATGACACCATGTGTCTAGGTCACGGCAGCAGCCACAGCAGCAGCATGAGGTCAGACAATGGCACAATGACAGAGTGTGTAGGTCACGGCAGCAGCCACAGCAGCAGCATCAGGTCAGACAGTGGCACAATGACACAGTGTGTAGGTCACGGCAGCAGCCACAGCAGCAGCATGAGGTCAGACAGTGGCACAATGGCATTCTGGAGGTGGCAAAAACAGGAGTAGGCCACAGAGTGGGACAATGACACAGTGTGTAGGTTACGGCAGCAGCCAGAGCAGCAGCATGAGGTCAGACAGTGGCACAATGACAGAGTGTGTAGGTCACGGAAGCAGCCAAAGCAGCAGCATGAGGTCAGACAGTGGCACAATGACATTCTGGAGGTGGCAAAAACAGGAATAGGCCACAGAGTGGGACAATGACACAGTGTGTAGGTCATGGCAGCAGCCACAGCAGCAGCATGAGGTCAGACAGTGGCACAATGACAGTGTGTAGGTCACGGCAGCAGCCACAGCAGCAGCATGAGGTCAGAAAGTGGCACAATGACAGTGTGTAGGTCACGGCAGCAGCCACAGCAGCAGCATGAGGTCAGACAGTGGCACAATGACACAGTGTGTAGGTCACGGCAACAGCCACAGCAGCAGCATGAGGTCAGACAGTGGCACAATGACATTCTGGAGGTGGCAAAAACAGGAGTAGGCCACAGAGTGGGACAATGACACAGTGTGTAGGTCATGACAGCAGCCACAGCAGCAGCATGAGGTCACACAGTGGCACAATGACAGTGTGTAGGTCACGGCAGCAGCCACAGCAGCAGCATGAGGTCAGACAGTGGCACAATGACACAGTGTGTAGGTCACGGCAGCAGCCACAGCAGCAGCATGAGGTCAGACAGTGGCACAATGACATTCTGGACGTGGCAAAAACAGGAGTAGGCCACAGAGTGGGACAATGACACAGTGTGTAGTTCACGGCAGCAGCCACAGCAGCAGCATGAGGTCAGACAGTGGCACAATGACACAGTGTGTAGGTCACGGCAGCAGCCACAGCAGCAGCATGAGGTCAGACAGTGGCACAATGACATTCTGGAAGTGGCAAAAACAGGAATTGGCCACAGAGTGGGACAATGACACAGTGTGGAGGTCACGGCAGCAGCCACAGCAGCAGCATGAGGTCAGACAGTGGCACAATGACACAATATGTAGGTCACGGCAGGAGCCACATCAGCAGCATGAGGTCAGACAGTGGCACAATGACAGTGTGTAGGTCCAGCAGACCCACGCAGCAGCGGGGCAGACAGTGGCCAATGACCGTGTGTAGGTCACGGCGCGCCAAAGCGCAGTAGAGGTAACATGCCCAAGACTTTGGGGGGGAAAAAAAAACGGGAAAATAGGCCCAAGAGGGGGACAATGACCAGTGTGGGGTCATGGACAGCCACAGCCACTGGGTCGACATGGAAATACAGTGTGTAGGTCGGAAAGCAGAAAAACATCGCATGAGGCGACAGTGGAAATGAATTGAGGTCACGGCAGCACCACAGCGGCATGGGGGTCAGACAGGGGACATTGACATGTGTGGTCACGGAAAGCCCACGCAGCGCAGGGTGACGGGACAAGACATTTGGAGGGTGGAAAAAAACAGGAATAGGCCACAGGTGGAAAGACCGGTTTGGAGGTACGGCGCACCACAGCAGCAGATGGGTAATTGTGGACACGCTTTGGGTGGCAAAAACAGGAATGGCCCCAAGAGGGGCCCCAAATGCAGGGAGGGGGGGTCGCGGAGGAGCAACAGTGAGGTCGAGAGTGGACAAGAACAGTGTGGGGGTCAGGGGCGGGCCCCAAAGCACAGAGAGGATTAAACGGTTGGGGTGGATCCTTGGACCCCGGGCTTGGCGAAACCCCCACCCAGGGGTGGATGAATGGGTCCCGATTAAAGGGGCCCGCCGCAAACGGGAGGGACTTGCTGGGCGGGAGTCCACCAGGTCACTACCCTGGAGGGTTTCCCTGCTGGCGGCCAAGGGAGGCGAGGTACAAAATCGGCAGTCACCGTAGTCGGGACGGGCAAAATCAGGGCGGGGGTGGGGTTCTGAACGTAACAGGAAAAAGGCGGGCAGGCGGCAAGGTCGGGGGTCGGTAAACGTAAGCAAAAGGGGTTCGGTAAAACGGTAGGCAAGACAAGGTTTCTGGAACGCTTTAAATGGGCTGTGCACGGGAAACCCAAAGGCCCTGGGAAAGGTGGGAAAAAAAAGGAAAAGGCCCAAAATGGCCAAAATTTACTGGGCATGTTTTAAATCTCAGAGGGCGGCGCCGGCACGCCGGGGGAAACGAGCGGGGGGGCAGGAGCGAGGCAGGTAAGTCAATGGGGAGGGCGGGGAGGGGGCCCCCCGGCCCCCGAGGTGCGGGAGGGGGCGTGCTAAAGGGGCGGGGCACGGATGCGCCCCTGCCCCCGGGGAGGGGGTCGGGGGGCCACCCGTGACATCCCCCCCCCTCTTGGGTCCCCCCTTCTTTTTAGAGTGGGAGAAATTTCGATAATGCTGCGGCCCAGGATTTTCCCCCTCCGGTCCACATCTTTCCTGGGCCGAACCCCTTCCAGTCGATAAAAATATGTTTTTAGTCCTCCTAACCCAGGATTTTTTAACAAAAAAGCATTGGGATCACCACGGGGGGAGGGACGCCTTTGAAGAACTTTAAGGACCGGGGGTTTTTAGTAGGAGAATGGAAGTTCGGGATACGTGGTGGGGGACCCGGGATTTTTAGGCCACGGGTTTTGGCTTAAGGACTCGAAGGGGCTCAAAGCGGTGGGTCCCGTTGTGGGAGGGGTTTTTGGGCGGACTTTCGGGCTTGACAGCAACATTATCCCCCGGGGGAGAAAAAAGGAGGAGGGCTTCTTTTTTACTGCGGGGCCTTTCTTCGGTCCCACTGAGCGGGTTTGGCGGGGTCGGGGACCAAAATGGCCCCTATGCTGGCCCAGGAGTCAGGCGGGGCCCCAAGGATGAAAGGGGAGGTGGGCGGGGTTTAAACCTAACAACGTAGAAGGGGGGGGCACAGGGACTTGATTTGGGGAAATTTTCGAAAATTCGCCCAAGGAGTATTTGGGGGCCCAGTCATTTTGGTGCAGACACAAAATGGCGCGGTAAACCCCAGAATTGTTTACTTCCCCACGCATTTTTGGGGGTGGTAAGCCGGGAGAAGTCAGCTTAAAACTGGAGTTTAGCGCAAAGGGCCGCCAAAAATTTAAAAAAAACGAAAGCCCCCCCGATCAGAGATTTTTGGAGAGGAGCCCTGCAGAAACAAAAAATGTGGAAAAAAAAATACGGCCGGGCCCCGGGGGCCGAATGAAACCCTGGCAAGGGGAAAAAAAGTCCCTTTTTAGAAAACAGGTCACCCCCCCCCAAAAACGGTTTTCCCGGAAGGGGGGGGGGTAGGTCGGTTTGAAGTCCATCGCTCTGAGACCAGGTTGCGAGGGTTTTGGGCAGGGGGTGAAAGAGACCTGCGGCTTGGGCAGGAGTTGTTGCGAGCCAGGAGGACACGTGGACGAACTTTTAAAAGTCCTTCAAAGGTCCCCCAAAAATATACGGGAAATCGGGAAATGTTTTGGGGCCCCGGAATCCCCGCCCCATTGAGCAGTGACCCCCATTCAGGATACCCTCAGGCGGGGGGGTGTTTGTCTTCCCCGGTGGGAGTTCCGGAGGTCGAAGGGGCTTGTGGAGATAGGCTTTCCCGGGGGAATTTAGTGCTTTTGGGATGCTTCTTCACCACCCGTCGGGGCACGGGGGAGGCACAGCCTTCACTTTTTTCTCGGGGGGGGAAAATGAATCTAAAAATTAAAGGGGGGGAAAAAGACCCAAAGCCTGGCGGGTTTAAAAGTCGCTGGAATTCTGGGGGTATGGAGGTTTTTTTATGATGATAGAATACAAATGGGATGCCGGGCCCCTTCGCAATATCGCCTTTCTTCCAGGGCCATTTTTATGGAAATAATTTCCCGTCTCAAGGTGTAATTCCTCTCGTTGAAAAGGTTTTAGAAAAAAACCCCCACGTGACTGTTTTCCCTTGGGGCCCCTTTTTGCGTGAGGACTGCTCCGCGCCTACCGTTGAGGCGTCTACTTCAAAGGGGAAGGGTTTCGCTGGGTCGGTCGCGCAGGATGGACGCGGGAAAAGGCCCCTTTTTAAATGGGAACGCTTCCCCCCCCCTCGGAAGGCCCGCTCCCCTGGGTTGGCGTTTTCCTGTAAGGGCCAAAGGGGGCCCCCACGTGGAAAACGGAATTAACTGCCCTTTTAAAAGTTGAGAAGCCCCGGAAAGTTGTTTGGCCCCCGGCCACTGGGGGGCCATTAAACGGCTGACAATTGGCTGGGGGCCATCCGTACCCCTTTATGCGAGATAATTAAAACCCCGGAACGGAAGGGGTGATTGTGGAAAGGGGATCCCCAATTTGGCTACAAGTGATTGCTCGGGAGGCCCTGTAGCCCTTGGGGACGGAAGGCGGTGTCTCAAGATCGGAGGTTTATCAGGATGTGCCCGGTAGCCAGAAAAGGTATAGAGAAGTTGAAGAATCATTAACAAATTCTGGAAAACGGAGGGCATTAAGAGTCCCAAAAGGGACACAGGGGACTCGAAGTGGCCCACTCGGTGTTTAAAAACCTCTTCCCCTCAGCCCCCGCGGGTCGGACAAATTTTAGGCCCCCTCAATCCCTTTTTAAAAAAACCCCTTGCGCCCCTGTAGACAGTAAAAGTTCCGTGATCAAAGGGAAAAAGGGGACCGGTTTTTTCCCTGATCTTTTCAGACCCCGGGTAGTTTGGGTGCGGGTGTAAGGAGCCGCCTTTTTTCCATGAAGAGACTTTGCTCCCCGGGGAGAAGAGGACTTTCGAATAAAAACCTTTTGAAAATTTTTCCCCCGGGTGTACTCGACATGGGTTGGTTAGGAAAAGGATAAGGGGGGAATCGCCCCAGGAGGGGTGAGGGGCAGAAGACAAACGGGGGGAAATCTATGGACGATGTGGGGGGGAAAAGGGCTCTGCTTGCTTCTCGGGAAAAAAAACATCAGAAAATTCCCCATTGACGGGGGGACCCGTTTAGCTTTAGCGGTACCGGGAAGCGGGGAAGCACCGGGGGAGGTGCAACCAAACGCGGCCCCACACTTGGGCCCCATCGCAAAAATTCACCCGTTTCCTCAAGCACCGGGGGTGTTTTGCAGCCCCGGAAGACCCAATGGATGGGCGAGGGGACGGGGGACACATAGAACGACAGTTTTCTTTATGCTTTAAAAAATTTAAGGAACAGTGGTCCCTACGGGAACGGAAAGATCGTGGGGATCCCCCCACTCGAGGAGATGGATAAGGGTTTTCCCGGAGAACCACGGGAAGTGGGTTGGACACCCAGCAGCGCCCGAAGTTCCCAGCCCACCGGAGTCAAAAGGTAAGCTTAAATGGGTCCCCGGGTTCCTGTGCCGGAGGGTATGTTCGCGGGGGGAGAGACGCAACCCCTTGCGAACCCCCTCCACGTGCTAGGGTGGCTCGTTCCCCCGGCCGCCGCGGAGGGGCTGCAAACCTGAGGGATGTTCTGGGTGCCCAGTAGGAAAAGGTTTTCCCTTTCCCCCGTTGGCAAATTCCTCGGATCAGGTGGGGTTATCCACTGGCATGGCCCCTTCCCCGGTGGGGGAAGGAGGCTGTGGAGGCCCTAGAAAAAACCGGGCAGGAGGGGAAGGGGGGTGGTGAATTGGGTTTTTGCTCCCTTGGCGGAGTCCTCCGTCTTCTGCGAAGCGAATACAAACCGGGTTGCCAAATGGTGAGCTGCTTTAAAGAAGACGTAGAGTCCCGGGCGGCGAGGGCATCCTTAATCTGGCTGGAGAGGCCCTTCTTGAACGTGGCGCACAACGCTGCATCGTTCCAAGCCAGCTCCGATGCTAGTGTGCGGAACTGCACGGCGTAGTCTCCCACGGAGGCGTTCCCTTGTTGCAGGTTCAACAGGGCGGTTTCAGCAGATGAAGCGCGGGCAGGCTCTTCGAAGACACTACGGAATTCCTGTAGAAATGTCACCAGGTCAGCGGTGACCGGATCGCCTCGGTCCCAGAGAGGAGTTGCCCAGGCCAGGGCTTTACCCGAGAGGAGACTGACCACGAAGGCCACCTTGGATCTTTCCGAAGGGAACTGACCAGCCATAAGTTCCACATGAAGGGAGCACTGGGTGATGAAGCCCCTGCAGGCCTTAGGGTCCCCGTCAAACTTTTTTGGCATGGACAAGCGGAGCTTAGGACCAACTGGAGCAACCGCCACGGGAGGAACCACTGCAGCCGACTGCTGCTGCTGAGTGGCGATGAGCTGCTGCATCATGGAGGAGAGCTGCTCGAGCTGCTGTGCTTGCAGTACGATCTGTTTTCATTGCTTGACCACGACGGTGGTGATATTGGCGACGCTCGGCAAGGACACCTTGGTGGGATCCATGGCCGGATCTTACTGTAACGGTCTGGAGGTGGATCCTCTGGACCACCGCAGGCGATGTCGTATGCCCACACCAGGGAGTGGAATCGAAGTGGGTCCCGGTATTCACCAGAGCCCGCCGCAAAGCGGGATGGACTAGCTGCGGCGGGAGTCCACCAGGTCACTACCACTGGCGGGGCTTGCCTGCGGTGGCGGCCAAGGGTAGGCGAGGTACAGAATCGGCAGTCAGGCTCGTAGTCGGGGACAGGCAAGAAGGTCAGGGCAGGCGGCTGAGGTTCGTGAACGTAGACAGGCAGAAGGTCAGGGCAGGTGGCAAGGATCGTGGTCGGTAAACATAAGCAAAAGGGTTCGGTACATGGTAGGCAAGACAAGGCTTTCTGGAACGCTTTCCCAATAGGCATGTGCACTAAAGATCCGGCAAAGGCCACTGGGAAGAGGCTGGGCTAAAATAGGGACAGTGCGCCGGTAATTGGCCATTACCGGGCACTGTCTCTTTAAATCTCAGACTGCCGGCGCACGCGCTCCCTAAGGGGCGGCGCCGTGCCCGCCGGGGGACCGAGACGGACGGGGCAGGAGCGAGGCCGGGTAAGTCACTGGGGACCCGGGCAGCGGGATGAGCGGACCCCGGACCCGAGGTGCGGGACGGGGCGCCGTTCAGAGTCGGGGCACGGATGCACCTGCGACCCGGGACGAGGGTCGCAGGGGCATCCATGACAGTCAGACAGTGGCACAATGACAGAGTGTGGAGGTGGGTGGCAATATCAGTCCCTGGTAAGGATGGTTGGTGGCAGATGGAGAAACTGTCAGCAGATGTGTGGCATCAGGTGGGTGGCGGCATCAGAATAGTGGCTGAGGCAGGTAGTTTGAACCCAGACTCATTTCTCACAGTTTGGGTGAGGCATCATGGCTGATGTATTCTGACGCCTAAGGCATTGGTGTGTGGAAATCCTGGCCGATCCACGCCTGATTCATCTTGACAAAGGTCAGTCGTTCCACATTTCCGTGGACAAGCGGGTTATCCTTGGGGTAACGATGGCCCCCGCCGCATGAACACCCGCTCTGATGCCACACTACTGGCGGGCAGGACAGCTTCTCCACTGCAAACTCGGAAAGTTGCGGCCACACATCCAGTTTGGCTGCCCAGTAGTCCAGCGGATCTTCTAACTGGGGTGGCAGAGTGCTTTCCAAGTAGGCCACCACCTGTTGGTTCAGGGTCTGCTCCAGGTCCTGCTGCTGGTGACTGCCCTCCTCACTAGGCGGGTGAAGGAAGCTGTTCATCAGTGTCCAGACTTAGGTTGCTGCTGATGGAGCTGGAACTGCTCCGACCCCCCCCACCTTCCCCCGGCAGCCATGGCAGTAGTACGTGAGTGCTGAAGAACCCCCCCGGTCAGACCTGCCAGATTGAATACGTGCACCATGCGGGTGCAGGGGCCCATCCCCCCTGGGTTTGCATGCGGACACCAGGGTTCCTCCATTTCCGTAACCAGGGTTTCCCCGATTTGATTTTTGGCGCGGAGAAAGCCACCCATCGTTTCTTGCTGCATGACGCGGAGCGGGTTCCTCCCCTGTGTGACTTCGTTCCCGGGGCGCCAGGTGTAGAACTGGTGACCCCCCCCCTGTGCCCTAAAATTTGGGTATGAGGGAGAAATTACTTTTAGAAGGCGGGGATGGTGGTGGGGGGAGGAGGTGGTGGACATTGGCGCGGGAAAGCCGCTTTTTGGAAAAGTGGAAGAAAAAGCGGGGGTCTCCGTCCAAGTTGTTGGTGTGCCGGGCCCGGGAAAGGGGGCACATTCCCCGGGGCCGAAAAGGGAAACATGTATTGGCCCGACCGTAGTTACGGGCTCCAGAGTCCCGTTTCCCGTGCCCCTTTGGAAAAAAAAGAAAAGCTAAAGGGACTCGCCCACCTTCTGTTCTACTTTATTTAGGGAAGTGCTGGTACTGCCTTTTTTTGGGAAAAAAAATTTTTACATTTTGGGAAACCCTTTTCCATCTGGGGCCCGGCACAAGCCATTAGTTCTCTGAACGGTGCAGGGTCCACCATTTGGAAAGGAGGGACTGGGGTACCAAAAATTGGGAAAACAGGAGAAAGGTTTCGCTGCTGCACCTTAGGATGGTTGGGTACTTTTGGGTTCTTTGCAATGCTCGCTGAACGACTGCTGGCCCCCATGAGTAGCGGGAAAGAGGAGTTTGGGGCCCGGGGGAGTTTGATGTAAAAGAGAAACAGCTCCCTTTGAAAGAGGTGGGGGGGCCCTTGATGGCGGGAAATGGCATGGGGTGCCAGGGGGCGTGCTGCTTTTGCTGCGGCGGCAGGGGGGAACCCAACTCTGGGCCACTTTTCTCCCGGGGCCCCCGGAAAATGGTGAGCTGAATGTGTTGCGCAGAGTTTGGGGGGCAACGTTAGCTCCCGGGGCCCACGCTTCCCCTTTTGTTTACGAATTTTACATATACCCATATTGGGGTCCTCCGGTGTTTTTAAAGCAAAAAAAATACCACACCCCCGAGTATTCCCATTTTACCCCCAAAGCCCCGCATGAGGGGATCTGCCGCTGCCTCGCTGGCCCCTGTCCCGTATTTTGGGTTGGACCTGGGGAAAGGGGGTTTTTTTTTCCCCCGGGGGCCGCTTGGCTCCCGACCTAAAACTGCTGCTACCCTTTGTGACTCACGGGCCACCGCCCCACTTCCCTGGCTGCGCCGCTGCCTGACGCGCAAGTTGACCCCCTTTCTCCTGACAATGATAAAAACCCCTTGGGCCCCCCCCCGGGCCCCCCAAGTGTGGTGGGGCTAATCACTTTCTATTTGTGTTTGTTCGTCATGCTGTCCTCATCCCCGGGTTTTTGGGTATGAGGGCTGCCCCTAAAAAAATGACCTCCCCAATGCCACTTTAACATCTATACTTTGCCCCTACTGCAAGAAGCAGGGGATATTGGCCCTATTTCTTCGCTGCCAAGTAGCTGGGTGACTGCCCCCCCTCAAAAATTGGGTTTATCCTCGCTATATAGTGGGGGCTGAGGCCCCGAAATGTGATCTTGGGTGAGGGAACCCGGGTGGGACAAGGGAAAAGGGGGGGGTTGAGGAAAAGGTGAGGGGCTGACCCCCCCCAGGCATTTCCAAACTAAGGGTTGGGTCTGAGTTCCCCCCTACCTTTTTGGCTGGGGTTGTCAGATGTTATCTGGGAGGGGAAATGGGGTGACCTAGGGCAACCAATCAAAAAAACCCCTTTGGGTTTTAGTCAGTACCGGGGGCCCCTAGTGGGAAAAATGGATTTTTGGGGGTCACCAAAAGGGCCCCTGCTGCGATTCCCCCTTTCTGGCTGCGGGCCCGGGCCCGAATGTTTTTGCCTCTGCCCTCGCAGTGAAGAGGGCCGGGCCCCCTTTTTCTGTCTGAATATGTTTGTTTAAAATGAAAAGAAAACGTTTGATGAAGATATCTGTATATGATAAATTTCACACCCGTATTTGACGCCAAAAAAAACCCCGTAACAAGGGTTGGGTTTAAACCCTTGGAAAATAAAAATTTGGTCCCAAATGGGCAGGAAAAAATTTACTTGTATGTGCCCTTTTTAAAAATCCCGTGTATTTTACGAATTTTTAAAAACAGAAACAGGCTTAATTAACCCTTGGATATGAATTATGTACAGAATTTTTTTCTGTGGCGGGGGAAAAAACAAATGTTTCTTTTTTCTGAGTACAACTTTTCGAACAAAGCCTTAAATTTTCCCCTGGATGTAAAATTTCGCAAAAAATTTAGCAAACCCCAAACTACTAGCTTTTTTAGCGTGTTAAAAATTGCGTGTTTTTACACCCCCACCAAAAGAGATGAAATTTTTAAATTAAAACCCTTTTCTTGTGGAAATTTGGGGTACGGGAAAAAAATTTTTTATTTTGGCGTTTAAAAATGCGGTTTTCTTGTGATCACCAAAAGCTGAAAAAAAAAAAGCTTTGTTAACCCCCGGATGTTTAAAATTTCGCCAAAAAAAATTGAGCCACCCCAAAAAAGTTAGCTTTTTAGCGTGTTTTCAATGCGGGGGTTTTTTAGCCCCCAAAACAAGAGAAAAATTGTAATTTTAAACCCTTTTCTTGAAAGGAAATTTTGTACAGGAAAAAAAGTATTTTTTTTGGGGTTGAAAAAGACGGGTTTTTGGGGTCACCACAAAATGGGAAAAAAGGGCGCTTAATTAAACCCTGGAAAGTTAAAAAGCGCCCCAAAAAATTTTAGCCAAAAAAAAAACTTGTAGCTTTGTAGCGTTTTTACAATGGGGGGGGTTTTTTTACGCCCCCACAATAAGGATAAAGTTGTAATTTTAAACCCTTTTCTTGTGAAAATTTTGTACAGGAAAAATGTTATAAAATTTTTTACGTTGGGAAAAAGAAAAGTTTTTGGGATCACCACAGTTGAAAAACAACGCTTAATTAACCCCGGGTGTAAATTGTCCCAAAATTTGAGCCACAAAAAAACTATACTTTGTAGCGTTTACAATGGCGTTTTTTTTCGCTACACAACAAAAATAAAATTGTATTAACCTTTGCTTGTGATTTTGCTACAGGAAAAATGTATTATTTTGGCGTTGAAAATGCGGTTTTTGGGTCACACACTTAAAAAAAAAAGCTTAATTAACCCCGGGATGTAAATTGCCCCAAAAGAATTGAGCCACACAAAATAGTGTTTTGTAGCGTGTTACAATGCGGTGTTTTTTACCCCCACACAAAAAGAGATAAAATTGAAAATTTAACCTTTTGTTTGTGAATTATTTTACAGGAAAAATGTATTATTTTGACTTTGAAAAGACGGTTTTTTGGGGATCCCCACAGCTGAGAAACAACGTTTAAAGTCCCCCTGGATTAAATTACGCCAAACATTGAGCCCCACAAACTAGTAGTTTTTGTAGCGTGTTAAAATTTGGGGTTTTTTAAAAACGCCAACAATAAGAGTTTAAAATTGAAATTTAAACCCTTTGCTTGTAATTTATGTACCGGGAAAAATGTTTTAATTTGGCTTTAAAAAAATAAGGTTTCGGGGATCACCACAGCTTAATAAAAACCCCCAAAATTAACTTAAAAAATTAATTTAAACCCCTGGAGAAAAATTTGCCCAAAGAATTGAGCACCAAAAAGAAGTGGTTTTGTATTTTCAAAACGCTTTTCTTTAAATGAATACAACAGGAATGGTTAGATCTCTCTTGGGTATTTATGTGCTTGACGATAGGATTTAAAAGTATATGCAGCTGCAGTGGACCCCCTGGTTTTGTTTCCCTACCCCAAAAAATCAGAAAAAGAAATTAAAGGGAAGCATCTCTGGAAAAAGCTGGACCCTCATAAAAATCGCTGTATAAAAATCAGTTCTTCAGAACAACAGCCCCGGCGCACCTTCCCTGATCAGTACAGTGAGAGCGGTATGGCTCCCCGCGTTGCGCCCGGTTATTGGCGGCGACGTCACGAAACCCCCCCGGGGCTCTGATTGGCTTCATTCTGCAGTCATGCAGGCTATTTTCCCTTTTTCCCTTTCCCGAGTGCTTTGCCCCTGTAGGCCATGTCTGCGCCATTTTTTCAATAAAGCACACTTCGTTTTTACCCAATCCCCCAAACTTCGACTTCGTTCAGAACCGAAGTTTTCCTGAAATTCCAAACGAATTCCACTTCGTTAGAATCAATTCGCCCATCTCTAATCATGGTGCACGACTATCTGCGTCTCAACACCGATGTTTTTGGATATGTTCGGGACCCAATCAACTTCTGGGTATCCAAAATGGATGAATGGCCTGAGCTTGCTGGCCACGTCATAGAGGTGTTGTCCTGCCCAGCAGCCAGCGTCATATCTGAGCGGACCTTCAGCACAGCTGGAGGAGTCATTACAGACAAACGCATCCGACTTTCTACAGATAATGTGGATCGTTTGACTTTCTTCAAGAGGAATCAGGCATGGATCTCTGATGATGTTTAGTCCCAATTGCCGAGGTCACAGATTAGTTGTTGGTCTACTTCACATTCCTCTTCCAAAAGAAATGGTCCTCTTAAAAACTTTTTTTTAAAATGATCATTTCTTACTGCAATTTTTATTCTCAGTTCCCAAAAGTTCATTTTGCTGGTTTTGCGGTGAGGAGACTGTAAAAGACACCAAGGTTTCATGAATAAAACATATTCCATTTACTCCCTTCATCTTTAGAATTTTTCGCATTGTCAATGGTTTTGGAGTCATGGTGCTGTGAGATACAGCTATAATCATGGTCCTTTGGAACAGAAATGTGGCTTCTAAGTGGCATTTCTCCCTCACAATTTTTAACAGTGGCTGAGAAGTCATTTTTATAATTTTTGGGGGTCATGCTTCTGTGAAATGCAGCTATACTACAGGACCTATTATAAAAAATGCGGTTTTTTAACAGACATTTGTTCTTCACAATTGTCAACAGTGGCTCAAGGGTGATGGTGCTGTCAAAAACAGGAATAGGTAGGTCACTGTTAATGGACACATATTGTAAAATGACTTGTTTTTGCAAGATCTTTAACATAGCTAGCAATCCCTGTAGTGAAACAACCCATTTAATACAATTAAAAAAAAAGAGAAACAAAGACGTGGTGGGATTCCATCCTAAAATTGGTGGTTGAAAGACTCCTTTTTCCGGCACTTTTTAATTTGTGGGTCAGACAGGTTTAAGGGTCATGCTGCGTTCCAGGACAGGAATAGTCAATTTCCAGTTCAAGTAAAATGATGGTTCAAATCATACTGCCTTATGGCACTTTTTAATTTGTGGGTCATGCAGGTTTAAGGGTCATGCTGTGGTACAAGACAGGGATAGTGAATAGTCTGTGAGTTTTTTTTTGTGACTTTTGTTGCCCAATTGTCTTGCCTAAGATGTAGCACGTATCTATTTTACTGTTGTGGATGTTAATTCCAGCTTCTCCAGCCCTGTTTGGGTGTAAGAATTAAGGTTTTGTTCCTCTCCCATAGATTTTAATGGTCATCGGCGATTATCTATTATCGGCTATCGGATATCGGCATGATAATTGACGATATCGACTATTGATCCAATGACGATAGTTGACGCAATCGCTCATCACTACTCTTGATCTTTTGAAATGTCTTCTGACCCCAACCGCATTTTGTCATCAAAGAGGTCTTCAGAAAATGGATTATCCACAGTGGTGGGTACACGAGTTGATATTTGGGCTTCCTTCGCTTCATGTTGGCCGTATGCTGACAATGATGATGACGACATTTGTGGCCGTGAATGGGAGGACGAGGAGGTAAGACTGCTGGATGCAGATTACATTAACCACTGAAGAACAACCGAAGATCCGCTGGCTTGCGTGTTGTCGCCAGCACTGGAAGGAGCACCTCCTCTCGTACCTCTACCTCCATGTCCTACACCCTCTTTGCTCGCTTACCACCTGCATTTCATCCATGTTCAGAAAGATAAAAATTTAAAAAGGTATGGAAGAGTTTTGACAGTCTCTTATTGAAAGACGGCAAATCACAGATATTTTTAAATCCCTCTAATTTCCAACAGCCAACTAGGATTAGAAACCGAATTGTTTCTATCGAATACCTGTGAAATGCGGTCTGGTGGAAGAACCATAAGACCAAATCAGCAGTGTTCTTCCTTCAGTCTCAGGGATTTAAAAACTGCCCAGTAGGACTAGGAATTGATAGTTTTCAACAAATATCATAAAAGTTGCTATCTGGGGCCCAAACTGAGATTCACTGAGCGCAATAAAACTATTCAAAAGTTACACGGATGAGAAATTGCATTTTTTGCAGCAATGACAAATGAGAACAGTTACTAGAAAATTTTTCTGTCAAAATTGCCGTACAACGTGACTATTTGAAAAAAACTGGGGCTGCACCACTTGCAATACAGCTATTTAAAAGTTATATGGATAACAAACGGTGGTTTTTGCACCGATGAAATACACCAACAGTTACTACAAAATTTCTTGTATCCAAATTTAAGTACAAGGTGGCTCTTTGAAAAATACTAGGCCGCACCACGTGCAATACAGCTATTTAAAAGTTATACGGATAAGAAAAGGTGGGTTATGCACCAATTACATATACCAACAGTTACTAGAAAATTTCTGTATCCAAATTTAAGTACAAGATGACTCTTTGAACAAAACTGGGCTGCACCACGTGCAATACAGCTATTTAAAAGTTAAACGGATAACAAAAGTGGGTTTTTACACCAATGAAATACACCAACAGTTACTACAAAATTTCTATATCCAAATTTAAGTACAAGGTGGCTCTTTGCAAAATCTGTGCCACACCACGTGCAATACAGCTATTTAAAAGTTATACGGATAACAAAAGGTGGTTTTTGCACCTATGAAATGCACCAACAGCTACTACAAAATTTCTGTATCCAAATTTAAGTACAAGGTGGCTCTTTGAAAAAAACTCGGCCGCACCACAAGCAATACAGCTATTTAATAGTTATACGGATAACAAAAGGTGGATTTTTGCACCAATGAAATACACCAACAGTTACTAATAAATTTCAGAATCCAAATTTAAGTACAATGTCGCTCTTTGCAAAAAACTGGGCTGCACCACGTGCATTACAACTATTTAAAAGTTATACGGATAACAAAAAGTGGTTTGTGCACTAATGAAATACACCAACAGTTAATACAAAATTTATATATCCAAAGTTAATACAAGGTGGCTCTTTTCACAAAACTGGGCCGCACCACGTGCAATACAGCTATTTAAAAGTTACACGGATGAGAAATTGCGTTTTTTGCAGCAATGACACACGAGAACAGTTACTAGAAAATTTCTGTATCAAAATTGGCGAACAACTTGGCTATTTGAAAAAAAACTGGCGCGCACCAAAGTGCAACACAGCTATTTACAAGACACACGGATGAGAAATTGCATTTTTTGCAGCAATGACAAACGAGAAAAGTTACTAGAAAATTTCTGTATCAAAATTGCCGTACAACGTGACTATTTGAAAAAAACTGTGACACACAAAATAAAGGTACAATTTCACCTCAGGTGCGAGGTGTGCTGGCCAAAAAGTGGTAAAAAAATGCCATTTCAATGCAGGTTCAAAGCAGAGTCTGGGCTGCACAATATGCACCCTCCGTTCCAAAAACTATCTTTTCTGTCCATCCCCTCCCTTTGTCTCCCCCCCCCCCCCCCCACGGTGCTGCTGGACAGCGCTAGATGCTTCTTTTAAAGTCTCTGTCTAACTAAATAAGAACTGAAATTCTCTGATCTACCTATATTCTAATGTTCACAGCTAAAAACATCATTGTCTGTATGAATAAAGATAAGAACTGTGTCTCTGAGCTGATCTTCATTGAGAGACACGTAGCAGACGTCTTTCTCTAATGTTAGACACTGAAAGACTGATGCTGAACAGGAAACGCTGGTCTATGCAAAACGAGGTCATGTGATTTTTTTTCCAGCCAATGACAACCATACACATCACAGTCATGACGTCGCACACCCAGCTCACCCTGCTCTATGCTTTAAGCTGATTTGCTGGCCGCCAAAATTACAGGAAACGCTGAAAATGGTGCGATAGTTATAGATTATCTGTAAGATTGTCACCTAAAATATTGCGTGATCGGAAATTTCCAATCAGCCTAAAAATTGTGCCGATTTCAACTTTGTCGATTATAATCGTTCATCCCTACTGATAACCACACTCATACTCTAACTAATAGATGACATGCACAGAGTTTCAATGTATCTTCTTAGCTATCTGAGCTGCAATATTAACTACACCCACTACTAATAGTAGGGCACCATTGTGGGTAAACAATGGAGAGGCTGTTGAGCTTCTGGGAGTGTCATGGCCCCTCAATCAGCTGATTAGCGTAGATGCCAGAAGTCAGCCCATCACCCACCTCATATTAATGGATATTGAAGTCCCAGATAACCCCCTTCCTTTTTATCATTTTTACTTTGTGTGTATAGATCTTTCACACCTAAAAAAATACAGCTTTTATGTATACTAAAAATAAACTGCAGGTCAAACTAGTAAAGGAAATTAATGATTATCTGGCAGGTGCGAAGCAGTAACCTTCCTCAGCCACACTGCATCTGTTTCAGTGAAATAAATTGCTATCAAGTTTTCAAAGGCATGAAACAGTAAAAGAATTTGTAAGTAGATCTATCTGAACCACCGAACATATTCTTATGATTTAAAGAAGTTTCCAATAAATGACTATATAATGTATTATTTCCAAGATGTTTATCAGTAGTGAAAATATGATAGGCCAAAGGCTAGTAAAGCTCATGCAAAATATTAAATAAAAAACAAGAATATATACATCAAAGTATTTTTTTAAAACTATAAATCATAAACTGTTTACTTGGATGTTTTTTTAATGAGCAACAGAGCTTAAAATGAGAAAACAGAAGGGAATATTTTTAAATAATACAGTTAGAAAATTCTTTTGCTTGCAATAATATATTTTTAACTTCATTATTCATTTATGGAGATATAAAGTTACAAAATGTACCAGAAGGAAGTGCTGCTCTGGTCAAAGTGAAATTCAACCAAGTCTGAGTGCGTCGATTCAGGTTGGCCCAAATTAAATTTTAGCTTAAGAAACCAAATAATCATAATTTCTGTTCCAATGTGCTTTCAGGTTATTTTTAGGCTACTATGCCATGGGGCCTGAAGTGATTTTACAGCTGAAAATTGACATCAAAGCAACAGTGCCATCATATCCGAAAGCACCACAGAGAGGCATGCCATGAACATCCGAAATGTGTAGGATCTGTTTGAGCCAGACCAGGCAATTGTACATCACTGTATTTTAATTTTTTGATAGAATAAATGCTTATGTTTTAACTACATTTTTTCACTCACCCATCTGTTGGAAGCGCTGGATCAACAAGAGAGGCAAAATAGCCCTAAAAAGGCTAAGAATCCTAACCCTATCTCTAGCCTTAACTTAAGACTAAAGTTACAGTTAGAGTTAGGGCTGTGGACAGAGTTAAAAAAATAAAGGTTCTCTCAGTCGAACCAGACCAAAACTTTTTTGGTGGGCAAATGGAACCATTCCTTACATATATTTTTCTTACATATCCTCCAGATAAATTGGAAGTTGCTCATTACAGTTCACACTTATATCCCAACTTTAAAAAGCTTTTAAAAGAATATTTTCCTATAACATGGATAAAGTTGTATAGCCGTATATAAAACATTTTATTAAATTTTGCCTGGAAAGGACAAAGAGCGAGAGTAATGCCTAGTATTTTACATCATCCTTTGATTCAAGGATGCCCCCATATTTATGCTTTGTACAAAGCAGCTTTAATATATCAAGTTAACTTTATAAATATGGATGTAAGTGGAATTTGCACTAATTGAATTTTCTACAATGACACAAATCTTATAGTGCATATATCACATAAGATGTACACCTGAAGTATCATCTCTTACCCTTCTAGTGTTATTTGATACTTTAGTCCCATTAAACGACTCAGATATTCCTCTAAATGTGCTTTAATTACAAATTCCTGCTGTAGGCTGTTCCCAGTGGATAATTAATTTAGGACCAACTCTTATTCTCATTTTCTCATATTGTGACTGATTCTGGGATTCCAAAATGTGATTTTTACAAATGCCTCCAATTGAAATAACTTCTTAAATTATTTAATGTCCAGCAAAACTGAACTTCCACCCATTGAAGTAAATTCTAACAGTAGAAATAAAATGTAAATTTCCAAAGCATAACAAACAAATTCATCTCTTAAAACTTTTAGGATGCAGACAGTTATGGACCAAAAGACAGAGCCCAGTTTTTCAAATGTGACATGTCAATTTATGTGGGAACAACTATGTAACACTTTTACTAATTCATGTGATTATTTTTATGAAACATTGGGCCACATGTATGAAACTGTTTAACCTATGGGCAAAAAAGTGAGTTTTAGACCAAAACAGGTCCATACATTTGTCCCATTGAGCTTTAAGCTAGAAATAAATTTTGGTCCATACAATCCTTGTTTATTTGTGGAAAATATCTAAATACTGTGAACATTTTTTTAAAATGTGCAATTTTCAAAGCTCAAAAATTTTGCTGTGTAATCGAGATAGTAATACCACAAAAAATCGTTTATATGTGTTCTGTACGTTGGCATAATTTTTCAAATGACTTATTTTTTATTTTTTTTAGGTACCAGTAGGGTTTTGATGTATATTTGAGGGGCTTTTATGTTAGATACCTCCATAAGTGACTCTAAGTGAATCTAAGAAACTACACACCATAAGTTATTCAAAATAGCATTTAGGAAGTTTATTTACCCTCTAGGTGTTTCACAGAAATTAAGGCAACGTGAAAGTGAAATTTCAAAATTTCACTATTTTTTTGCAGATTTTCAATATTTATCCATTATTCACTGGAATACAGTAGGTGTTACTAGGGAAATTAAACTCAACATTGATTCCCATGATTCTACTGTTTCTAGAAATAGCCCATATGTAACCATATTAAACTATTTGACTCAACCACAAGGCTGAGAATAGGAGAAGCACATACTGGATTTTGGGGTCTCATTTTTATTATGATTTTTTAAGCGCCATTTCAGGTTTGCAGATACCGAAAGGTTGTTAAAACTTAATAATACATCGCTAAAAGGATCTCATTTAAAATTTTTATGGAGCTTATTAAAGGTTTGCTTTTTGTGTGATGAATTGTAGTTTTCATTCATACCATTTTAGGGTTCATAGAACATTTTTATCACTTTTTATCAAGGATTTTGGGAGGCGGAATGAACAAAATACAGCAATCCTAGTAATGTTTTTATTTTTTACAGTGTTCACCATGTGGTATAAATGACATGTTTACTTTACCCAGCAGGTTCATACTGTGGTATCACATGTATATTTTGTTATGTTTTACTGTTTTTCTCAATAACACTTTTTTTCTAATTTAAGGTTTTAAAGAAAAATAGATGCGCAAAACAAATACAG
>JAODAL010057954.1:0-22376 GCA_025379985.1 Phyllomedusa bahiana | reverse complement strand
GCACATACCTGATTAAGGTTTCTTTTTTTTATTTATTTGCACTCTTTGACTAATTACTACAGAGTACAGAGGACAGGAATACAATGACAGCATCTGGGGTTTGAACACTCAGTAGCTGCCTGAGAGGAGAGGTGATGTCTGAGCATGTGCGACCAGGACTGAGCAGCTCACAGCCCAGGTCGTATCCCCTGGAGACAAGCTGTAAACAATGAATCACTAAAGGAGCAGCTAAAACAAAAACGGTCCCGAATTTTTAATAATAATGAATGGTGAAAATGTTTATTATTTAGTTTCCAAGTTTCCCACATAAATTTTACTTCGGGGCAAAACCCCTTTAAGCTTTTTGTGAGGCTGGATGAAAAAAAGGCAATTTTGGCAAGGCTTTAATTTTGAATTTTTCACAGTACTCACTGTATAGAGATCTCTATATTGATCTACGAGTCTTGCAGGCAATGCTTCTTGGGAAACAATATGCAAATAAGTGCTCTTGATAAAGAAGAAAGCTGTCTCTCTAGCGCCACCTAAAGATAGTGACCCTGTAAGGCAATGTCCAATCTATTTTAGACAGATTAGACAAATAGAGACATTATTCTAATGTGAAATGGGTCCCATTCGTTTGCAATTTACTATTAATTGCTAACCGAGATATGATTAATTATCCTGATCTTTGTTTTTGCAAAAAATTTTCACAGAAAGTAATGATGCAGTAACCAGCGTACGTGAAACAGCGCACCACCGGGGGAAGCTACATGGCCTGCAACACAATGGTCAGTTCTCAGCACTTGCAAAAGATATGAAAAACACAGCAGGACAGAAAATGAACAATTCAATTAAATCTGCCATTATTTCCACGCAATGAATATCATTCAAATCCAACGCTAAGAAGAAAAAAACCATTAGGGCACGGCTGAAACACAATGTATTTCTGTGTTCTCTCTACAAAAGCTTTGAGCACTTGAAAGTGATTAATAAAATTTACACAGCCGACAATGTTACAACATCAAAGCGGGTTTCTGACGGCAAGTCGTATGCGGATCAGTTAGAGAAAATTCTAATTACAGCAGCTGAAAGCACATACAGCAGCCCTTTGTAATCACCTATGCTTTGATTATTCAGATTAGAGAGCATACAAAACCCCAGCATAAATAGCTCTTGTGATTTAAGGTGTCACAGATGATAAAAACATTCATAGATTTCGTTTAGCATGGGCACTGCCACGTGGGTGACACTTAATCATGTTACGGTGAACCATACATAACAGCTTGTCTGCCAAGAGCAGAGCTTCTACACAGAAAAACATAATGACGCTGACTAATAAATGGGGGGTAAAACAAACCTGTCCAGTGGTTTATAATACCCTAAGTAAGAGCAGGAGAGGAGCTGAGCTCTGTGATGCATAGGGTTATATGATAAAGGGAGAGGAGCTGAGCCCTGTGATATATAGGGTTATATGATAGAGGAGAGAAGCTGAGCCCTGTGATATATAGGGTTATATGATAGAGGAGAGAAGCTGAGCTCTGTGATATATAGGGTTATATGATAAAGGGAGAGGAGCTGAGCTCTGTGATATATAGGGTTATATGATAAAGGGAGAGGAGCTGAGCTCTGTGATATATAGGGTTATATGATAGAGGGAGAGAAGCTGAGCCCTGTGATATATAGTGTTATATGATAGAGGAGAGAAGCTCAACTCTGTGATATAAAGGGTTATATGATAGAGGGAGAGAAGCTGAGCCCTGTGATATATAGTGTTATATGATAGAGGGAGAGAAGCTGAGCCCTGTGATATATAGCGTTATATAATAGAGGAGAGAAGCTGAGCTCTGTGATATACAGTGCCTTGCGAAAGTATTCAGCCCCCTTGAACTTTTCAACCTTTTGCCACATTTCAGACTTCAAACATAAAGATATTAAATAAAAAAATTTTTTTTAAGAATCAACAATAAGTGGGACACAATTGTGAACTGGAATGAAAGTTATTGGATATTTTAAACTTTTGTAAAAAAAAAAACAAAACTGAAAAGTGGGGCGTGCAATATTATTCGGCCCCCTTAAGTTAATACTTTGTAGCGCCACCTTTCCTGCGATTACAGCTGCAAGTTGCTTGGGGTATGTCTCTATCAGTTTTGCGCATCGAGAGACTGAAATTCTTGCCCATTCTTCCTCGGCGCACAGCTGGTGCTCAGTGAGGTTGGATGGAGAGCGTTTGTGAACAGCTGGAGCTCAGTGAGGTTGGATGGAGAGCGTTTGTGAACAGCTGGAGCTCAGTGAGGTTGGATGGAGAGCGTTTGTGAGCAGCTGGAGGTCAGTGAGGTTGGATGGAGAGCGTTTGTGAGCAGCTGGAGCTCAGTGAGGTTGGATGGAGAGCGTTTGTGAACAGCAGGAGCTCAGTGAGGTTGGATGGAGAGCGTTTGTGAACAGCTGGAGCTCAGTGAGGTTGGATGGAGAACGTTTGTGAACAGCTGGAGCTCAGTGAGGTTGGATGGAGGGGTTTGTGACAGCTGAGCACGTAGTTGTAGGAAGCTTTGTGAACAGCTGGAGCTCAGTGAGGTTGGATGGAGAGAGTTTGTGAACAGCTGGAGCTCAGTGAGGTTGGATGGAGAACGTTTGTGAACAGCTGGAGCTCAGTGAAGTTGGATGGAGAGCGTTTGTGAACAGCATATTTCAGCTCTTTCCACAGATTCTCCATTGGATTCGGCTCTGGACTGTGACTCGGCCATTCTAACACCTGGATACGTTTATTTGTGAACCTTCCATTGTAGATTTGGCTTTATGTTTGGGATCATTGTCTTGTTGGAAGATAAATCTCCGTCCCAGTCTCAGGTCTTTTGCAGACTCCAACAGGTTTTCTTCCAGAATGGCCTGTATTTGGCTCCATCCATCTTCCCATCAATTTTGACCATCTTTCCTGTCCCTGCTGAAGAAAATCCCAAACCATGATGCTGCCCCCACCATGTGTGACAGTGGGGATGGTGTGTTCAGGGGGATGAGCTGTGTTGCTTTTACACCAAACATATCGTTTTGCATTGTGGTCAAAAAGTTGGATTTTGGTTTCATCTGAACAGAGCCCCTTCTTCCACATGTTTGGTGTCTCCCAGGTGACTTGTGGCAAACTTTAAACGAGACTTTTTATGGATATCTTTGAGAAATGGCTTCTTCTTGCCACTCTTCCATCAAGGCCAGATTTGTGCAGTGTACGACTGAATGTTGTCCTATGGACAGACTCTCCCACCTAAGCTGTAGATCTCTGCAGTTCATCCAGAGTGATCATGGGCCTCTTGGCTGCATCTCTGATCAGTCTTCTCCTTGTTTGAGATGAAAGTTTGGAGGGACGGCCAGGTCTTGGTAGATTTGCAGTGGTCTGATACTCCTTCCATTTCAATATAATAGAGGAGGATGGCTCACAGTGCTCCTTGGGATATTTAAAGTTTGGGGATCTTTTTGTATCCACATCCGGCTTTAAACTTCTCCACAACAGTATCACGGACCTGCCTGGTGTGTTCCTTGGTCTTCATGATGCTCTCTGCGCTTTAAACAGAACCCTGAGACTATCACAGAGCAGGTGCATTTATACGGAGACTTGATTCCACACAGGTGGATTATATTTATCATCATCAGTGATTTAGGACAACATTGGATCATTCAGAGATCCTCACTGAACTTCTGGAGTGAGTTTGCTGCACTGAATTAGTAATAGGTACATATTTCCATCATGACATTTATTAAAAGTCTTCAATAGATAGACACTTGCAAACAATATACATTTGTTACTTGCGATTAGCTGTATCGTTAGTCCATAGTAGCCGGCAATTTAAAATTCATTAAGTGTTCCTTATGCAACTTCATAGCCTGGCTTCTCCATCTTGGAGCACGCAAAACAGACAGGCGAGCGCAGCCTCTGATTGGCTGATCACATGCCTCTACTTTCATCATCACCTTTCGGAGCTCATCACTTCCAAACAGTGATGTAAATAAGAGGCACATGACATGACATGTACAGACGAGAACAAAGGTGACCAGAAGAGCGGGGAGGCCCAGCAACAGGAGGAGTGGGGGGAAGGGGAGTGCAGGCTTTTTTTATTTTATTGCCCTTCACTAGCAGATTATTTAGTTTTCCTATAACCTGAACAACCCCTTTAATGTTTTACATTTTGGTTATTTTTTTTACATTTTTCACACAGCTATCTATTTTCAGAGGATTCTGAAGTACTAAAATTTCAGACCCAACTGACCAATAACATGTTTTATAGAGATCACGATGTAGCTTTTTGCCGTGTACCCCGAGAGCAGCAATCATCTGATTATCAGGTAGGATAATAGGTGATGGGCACAGTTCACTTGCTTCTTGCTCTCCACCAGTGACCTCTGCACGTGTAGGTAGAGCTGCCATCAGTCATCTATTAACCGTTTCAGGGCCCCATGCAGCCAAATCAAATGGGGCCCCCACCGATTACTAGTTCCTATTTTTTAACATATCAGTGGGCCCCTTTTTGGTTAGGGCCCCTGACAGGAGTACTGCCCATACTGCCCTATTGGCACCCCTGCATGTAGGTCTCGCTTCATATTATATTTATTTAACCCCTTTGCTGTATATGCCAAGAAACCTTTCAGCACATACATTAAATGGATCCATAGGCTCCGCTTATTGCAAAGAGGCCAAATAAAGTGTCCTTTCATGCTCCATTCTGCTGGTAAACATCCAAAATTGCCATTTTCCATTGTATGCCATAGCACAGCAGACTGCTATTCCATATGGAGGCATTAAAAAAAAATGATACCACGCTTACGGGTAACAGATGGCACTAGGCAGCGTCTGTCCAACTTATTTGTCTGAGGTTTCCTTGGATGCCTTCTTCAGAGCACATTGTGATAGGAGTCTTACACAGCATTCCCACAATACTTTCCTATAGAGGTCACACCATTTCCTGATAGCACAAGGCGGATTGCGGTAAATCCAAGGGTACAAATACTCAATGTGGGTTTGGTCGATGCCAAACCCCACTGTGGTGCACTGAGCCAGGGATTTTCATTTATTTTCTAAGATTCTGCATGAATTTGCAGGAAAACACCAGCGAAACCGACATTAACAATGTTATCAGGTATTAAAGTGATCAATGTCGAAAGGGAATCTGTCGCCAATTTCATGGTTTACGTTTTAAATCAAGACCCTGATCCGTATTCTTTTCCTCTTAGCCGTTTTTATTTCCTGATTGTAGATTTCTCTATACAGCCGTCTATAAAGGATTGTGGGGAAAGCTTTCTTGCCTACACTGCTTTAACAGCAGTCAGAGAGATACTTTACAGCAGCACATAGGAGCCTTAAAGGGGTTTTGCCACAATCTCATCTCATACCTCCTGTATCCAGCTCTTCAGCTCTGTGTGCTCAGAAGGGGGCGTGTGTGATTTGTTTGAAGTGCATATCATGTGATCCAGCAGGATGACATCACCAGGCCCTTCCTCTCTGTAGTCAAAGAAAGGTCTGTTTATGTGTAGAACTGTAAGTACCTACACTGTAGCACAGAGGTAAAACTTTTGCCTCGAGACACAAGGGTCCTCGGTTCAAATCCCTGCAGGAACCAAACCTGTGGATTTTATTTCTCTTTATCAATGCACAGACCTCATTGAGGTTTTTTTTTTTTTACTTATTTGCACTGACTAATTACTAAGGAGTACAGAGGACGGGAGTAGAATGACAGCACCCGGGGTTCGAACACTCAGAAGCTGCCTGAGAGGAGAGGTGATGTCTGAGCATGTGCGACCAGGAGTGAGGAGCTCGCAGCCCTGGTCGTGACCCCTGCAGACGAGCTGTAAACAATGGATCACTAAAGGAGCAACTAAGACATAAACTGTGCAGAATTTTTAATAAAGATGAATGGGGAAAATGTTTATTATTTCATTTACAAACTTCCGTCAATTTTACTTCGTGGCAAAACCCCTTTAAGACTGACTTAGTCCCATTGACTTCTATAGGAGAGTTTTCTAGGCATGCTATGTGAATAGGAAGAAGTAAGTGTGCAAGGAGGAGGAGCTGTGACTATCTCCTATTGTGACTGGTGGATCCTGTGATATCTATATACATTGATGTCAGCTTTCAGTGTAACCCTGATTGTACTGATGATGAGCAGACTACTGAAAATCTTTCTGTACAGAACAGGAAGTGTCAGACTATTATTAGGCTTAGTGGCCAAAGTGAAAACTGCAGGACTTCAATATTTTTAATAATTCTTAGTGATATGGAAAATTTAAAAAAAATAACCAAAAATTCATAAAAAATGTGTTTAACATAAAAACGTGAGTTAAATAATGTTATTTTTTGATGACACATTCCCTTTAAAGGAGTTTTTCAGTGTTACACGTTTATGGCACAGTGGTAAGATATGCCATAAATGTTTGATAGGTGATTTTGAGAGAGTCTCTGTTAAGAATGGAGAGGTGGTCAGACCCCCCAGGTCCAAACACGTCAGCTTGGTTGCATTCAGACCATCTCTCCATTCTTAAATTGGACATTCTAGCTATAGGTGTTGGTGTCGGAGGTGGGATCTGCAGCTATTACACATTTATGGCATACCCTATTGATATGCCATAAATGTGTGAAATAGGAAAACCACTATAATAGCCGCACTGCTATGCAAGTCGACATGCAAATGTTTTCGACCATTTATCAAGCAAATTAAAATCCTAGATGCAACATGCCACGGCAGCTTTGGGCTTCACAGGACTCCACTGCGACTTCCTACCCTTCCTATTCCTCTATTCAGGGTTTGACAGGAATACAAAAGTATCATTGAATCTCTTGGTAGATATCGGACCTGAAACAGTAACCCAGAGGCCCAGCAAAAGACAGCGCCATTTGAAGCAGATTTTATAGGAAAAATTCCAATAACGCTAAGGGTATGTTCACACGGCGTAAATTCGGCGCGCATTTCGCCACGTACTTGCGCTTAATACGCGGCATGATGCATGCCGCAATTATGGTAATCCATAGTTCTCATAGAGAGCTATGGATTACGGCTCGTCCCCCCACGCGTACAATACGATCGTACGCAGGGAGATAAGTGACATGTCAATTACTTGCAGTGATTACGGGCCGCGAGTAATACATTTCAATGGGGCCAGCGAGCTGCCGGCCCCCTGTGCATGGGGAGTACGCGCTGATCAGCGCGACTCCCAAATCACCTGGCATATTGCGGTGCGTACTATACGCGACGAAATTACGCCGTGTGAACATAGCCTAATCCACAAATTACCAACTAAAATGTATTAATGGTAATAGCGGAGCACACGATTCTGATTAAAGTGGACATGTTCATGTTTGGAAAAAATTCATGGGGGGAGGGGGTGTCGGGCAAACTGTTCCAGTCTGATGCTGTGTTTATAATTATTTACACTTGTTTGGTCGATTACTATTTCTCCAGACTCCCCTACACATGTGCCTGCTCGATTTATCGGAGCATGCATTCTTAATCTAGAGAGTAGAAAAAGCCCATGTCGGACACCTGTGGTGGCTCATCTCTACAGAAACAGAAGATTTGAGCATTAAAATTTAACATGTCCAATCCTTCTCTACCACGACATAATCTGTCACGGGAAAGCTGGTGTGGTTCCTCTACATATCTGACAGTTGGCCAGTCCCATTATTATCAAATATGTATGGGGACTTTAAAAGGAACCTGTCACGTAGGTTCTGCCACTCTTGCTGTTTCCAGTGCTTTCCACTTTATTTTGTAAAATACATTAGTTTTAGAGCTGAAATCTGAAATCTACTGAAATCTGTCAGTCTGCAGCCTGCTCTGCCAGAGAGGAGTCCACTTAATTCATGAATGGGCGTTGGCTCTGCCCACCACCCAATAGCACCGCTCATCTGATGCTGATTCTACCTCTGTGAATAAGTAGAAAACAGTCAATGATCTGTTGGGGGTGTGCGTGGCTATTAACGGGTGGGTGGGGCTAATAAAGTGTACTTATCTCTGGCAGAACAGGCTGCCCTCTGCCAGATTTGAGTAGTAAGAGCTCTGAAACTACTGTATTTCACAGAAGAATGGACACAGTGCTGAAAACAGCAAGTTGGTCACTAGCATATGCTGTCCTCAACAAGGGTAACATAAGCTATGTGACAGGTTCCCTTTAAAGGGAATCTGTGCCAATTTTTGTTTTACTTATTAAATCAAGACCCTGATCCATATTCTTTTCCTCTCAGCCGTTTCTATTTCCTGATTGTAGATTTCTCAATTCGGCCGTCTATATATGATTGTGGGGAAGACATTCTTGCTTGCACTACTTTAACAGCAGTCAAAGAGAGATACTTTACAGCAGCTTCATGCACATAGGAGCCTAAGACTGATTCACATAGACTTCTATAGGACAGTTTTCTAGACATGCTCTGTTACCTGGGAAGAAGTCAGTGTGCAGGGAGGGGGAGCTGTGACTATCTCCTATTGTGACTGGTGGATCCTGTGTTATCTATTTCAGTTTGAACCTGCTTTTATTGATAATGAGCAGACACTGAAAATCTCCCTCCACAGAACAGGAAGTTTCAGACTATTATTAGGTCTAGTGGCCAAAGTGAAAACTGCAGGATTTAAGAATCAATAAAAAATACTGAAAGTGATATGGAAAATTAAAAAAAAAAGAACCAAAAATTCCTAAAAAATGTGTTTAACCCCTTAAGCCGAACACCTGAAAAGTAGTCAATGACCAGAATTTTTTTTTGCGTTTTTGCCTCCTTGCGTTTCAACAATTGTAACTTTTTTATTTTTTCAATGACGCGGTTGGATGAGGCCTCGTTTTATTTGAGACAAGTTGTACTTTATGGGGGAATAGTTTAAATTCGCTTATAAATAATTGCAGAATTTTTATTTTATTTATTTTTTAAGAAATTTTTTTTTTTTTTTTTTTTTTTTTTACACCATTCACATTTCACAGTTAATAACTTGTTAGATTAATTCTACCGGTTATTACGGTCGTGTGGATACCTAATATGTGTAGGTTTTTTTGTGTGTAATGTATGCACAATTATTTTTTATGAAATATTTATTTTTATTTTATTTTTTTATTCATTTTTTTTTTACACTTTTTCTGTTTTGTTTTTTTTTACTTTTTTTTTTTTAAATCCCCTGAAGGGAGAACTGTTTTACATTTTTTTTAAAAAAACACTTAGTAATGTATTAGCATATTCATATATGCTAATACATTCTAATCTGTGTCACTTTGACACAGGCAGCGATCAGGACAGCTCACAGTCTGCCCTGGTAACTGGCTTGTCACGCAGACAGCTCTGGGGCCCACTCTAGGTCCCCAGGGTTGACTGTGCAGCCGTTCACCGGGCTCTGTCAGGTCACCGGGAGTTCCGATCACCCGACAGAGCAGGGGAAACCCTTTGATTGCGCTGCGGTAACGCAATCAAAAGGTTAAAGCACCGGGTTGCGGAGGTTTCCTCCGCTCCCCGATGCTTGCAGGGGATGCTCTGGGATCAGGGCTGTGTAGTACAGCCCCGATCTTAGCGCAGCTGCGGCGCCGGGCGCCCCAAACTCCGGTGTCTGCAGCGACGTCTAAAGTCGGCGGGCGATCGTTAAGGAGTTAACATAAAAATGTGAGTTAAACAATAAGTCATTTTTGATAACACATTCCCTTTAAGGGCAGGAGACACCATTGATAGAAACAAACTCAAAATGCAAAAAAGTCTCAAACATTTTTTAACATTCAGCAATTCCGACTTCCTAAGGGGCGGTTCACACGGCTTATTGCAGGGACGGATTGTAGCCGTATTGCGCGCCGTACTGCGCTGCAATACGGCTGGAATACGTGCCAGCCATTACGGTAATCCACAGTTCTCATAGAGAACTATGGATTCCGTCCCTCCTCCCCGCTCGGCGAATACGCCGGGCGGGGAGATAGTGACATGCACATTATCCCGGCGGGATACGCCCGTGGATAATGAATGTCAATGGGGCCGGCAGGCAGCGCCCCCGTCCCGCCCCTTACTCAAGCCGTAATTGCGAGCGAAATCCGTCCCGCAATTACGGCTTGAATAAGCCGTGTGAACTGGCCCTTATAGACGCCCCCATATTGGGAGGATACATCAGGATATTTGGTGAACCAGGGCTCTGGAACACATTCAGTGACATTTTATTTTAGCAGTACCAGCTAAAGCGATATGAAGCCAGGTGGGATCATTAATCTTCAAGAACAAACTAAAACACACGCGCGCTTTTACATGATCAAAACTCTGTCAGACAACCGGCATTGATCTTTGCCTCCTCTAAAATCACGGCAGCTGCCAGATGTTCCATTAGGTAACTGGGATGACGCCAAATGAGCTCTGTGTAGCCACAAAGGCGCAAGACATTGTTCAAATGATTTTTAAGAGATTTTTTAAAAAGGTTTATGAAAACAAACAGCCCAATAAGAAACATAAAGCCAAGCAAACAAAGCTGGAGAAGCAGACTGACAACCAAGGGGATCACCTCTCCTACAAAGGTTGTCACCTCAGATATCTTGACTACCTTCAAGGGTTATTTTTTCACTACAATGATTAGCTTTCAACATGTAGGGAAAGGTAAATGAAGACTATTACCAAATACATTGCTGTTTTTATGTGGCTTTGTTAAGGAGATTAAAGAGATTTTATCTCTTCTGAGTGCACACAAGTTTCTCTTCCCACTCTCTTATCTGATTAGCTGGAAGCTTCTGTCCGTCTATGGTGAAGTCACTTCCTGCTGAGTGTAATCTCTAAGAGCAGAGCTTTGTTTAAGATAAGGACACTTTTTTCACTCCTTAGAGCTCTATAGTCTTGTCTACAGAGTTTACATCTCCTGCAGTCATGTCACTGTAACAGGCTTAGCTTGAAATAGCAAAGCTGATATGTCAATCGCTGCTATAGATCTGCCCACAGCCTGACCAGAAAGTGAAAGTCTGAAGCTGGCTGTGACTAAAACTGCATGGTGAGACAATCCTTTTCAGGCAAATCTGCCAAACCCAGGCTTGGATTGGTCCACAGGGGAATAGGGGAAACCCCCGGTGGGCCCCTGAGCTTGGGAGACATGGAGTTGTTTTTTTAACTGCATATATATCCTCAGAAGAGGCAACAAAGGAAAGAATGAGATACAAAAAGCAAGAGGCAGAGTATAGGAGGCATATACAGTCATTTACAGTAGCTGTAGGGTGGGCCCCTAAAATAAACTCCACCGCAGGGCCCAGAAATATCTCAACTGGGGGGCCCCTAGAATCCGCCTTAGGCATCCCAGTCCGACACTGGCCAAACCATTTACTGTGAGAGTGCTTTTACATGGTCCAGATACACTGCAGACTTTATACATCAAGATTGTTGAGGAACGTCTACAGCAAATTACAGTTGCAGCAAAGTAGATGAGATTTTTACAAATCTCGTCCACACGTTGCAGAAAAAAATCTGCATAAAAAGCTCTGTCCACATGATGAGTATTTCAAGTCATAATCCACGCGGATTCTGATTTGAAATTCCAGCCTAAAACCATTCCCATTGACATCACTAGAAGATATGAACACATATAATTCATAAATCACGTATTTTTAGGTTTTTAATGCAAATCCGTGTCCAAAACCACAGATATAAATGGGTCTGATCTCTGTAAACCGCAAAGAAAAAAAACAAATCCACATGCAATACCATGTAAATACTCGTTTAAAACCGCATCGTTCCACATGATTTTCAACGGCAGAATCTGAGGAGTAAATTTTACTCTTCGTGTGGACGTACCCCTATACTGACCTGTGGCGACCTGCTGACGCTGCACATTTATTGTGGATTCCCATGATGTCAATGGGGAAGTCAAAGTACAAAATAAATCCACAGTTGCTGCAGATTTTGATGTGGAAATGCTGCACATTTTCAGCAAATTCTGCAACTGCATTTTTTTATGTGGATTTGCCACTGCAGATCTCTAGACCGGAATACTATGGAAATCTGCTGCATTTGCCAATTGTGAAAGTACCCTTATACTATCCACACAAAGCTGGCCAGATGTGCCTCTCAAGCCTATGGGAGGTATAACAATGGACAGATTCTCTAGAAACACATAAGCCAAAAATTAATGGGGTTTCTCCTAGCGTCGCCCTCCACATTCACATGCATAGCTGGATCGCAGCTAGCTGCGAGCGGCCAGCAGCTTTGCTTTCGCATCGTGAGAAATCCCTTTAGCTGGCTTTTTTCGGGGTAATGCCATGTCCCCACAGCACGTTTTTTCAGCCAGTTTTTCAGCCGGTTCTTGGTTTTGAAAACCGGCTGAAAAACTTTTATACGGACCTTAATGGAAAATCAGATTTTCCGCCCGGCGGTTTTTCAGACCACCAGCGGTCCGAAAAACATAGCACATATTCACCCCCCGGCGGCCGTGTGCACGGCATGAAAACAGGACAAATAACGGTATTTGTCCTGTGCCGTGTGAACGGCCCCTAAATGTTCTTTGGTAGTTTTCCTCAAAACAGTCCTTGTTCAATTCCACAATGGTGCATCCCAGCTTATGAAAAAATTAGGGTTGGGGATGTTCAGAACCCAAATTCTTCTTTTTAACCCTAATGTTATCCCTAACCATACGTTTTTATGGGGGTTTTAAAGGTTAAGTTATCTCTTCACAGCACTCCCGATTCGGCATCACTTTTGGTCTGACGTCACTAACCGGAAGGGACATTGGACTGGAAGTGACACTGCATCAGGTGTGCCCCCAGGCTGGGAGCACTACAAGAATAAGTTACAGAATTTGTAAAGCTGAAAAAAGACAGACGTCCATCCAGTCCAGTCTATTATCCTGCCCTGTTGATCCAGAGGAAGGCAAAAACAACAGAAGGTCGAAAACAAATGTCTTCCCAACGCCAATCTGGCAACTGGAATAAATCCCTGGATCAACAACCATGCTCCAGAGAGCTAGTCATTTTTAGTATAACCCTTAAAACCCAGTAAAAAAAATTCTAACTCTGAATAAGTGTTACAGTTGGGGTTGATTTTTTGGCCAACCCAAATGGAGTCACTTGGATTCAGGTTGATTTTAACATCAACCGAACCTAAAGTATAAGACTAGTTTTTAGGCATTTCTAATGCCAAAATCAGAAGTAGAAAAGAGGGAGATATCTTTTCAACTCTCCCTGTTCACACAGCAGGAAAATCCACCTGGAATCCTGTCCCATTATATATCGTAACCGTTGTCACGGAATTTTCCAATGCAGATTTGTAAATCCACAGCTCAGGAAATAATGTGACATTTCATTTCTTGACAAGGGATCTGCAATTGATCGAAAAATCATGTGCATGGGGTCTTCGTTTACCCATAAATTTAGGATCCAATTCTGGGTTTTGGCTTTAAAACACTTACACAAAATACTGATCAAATCTACGATGTGTGAAAGTTTATGTCGACAGAGTATTTGGAGCTCGATATCAGAAACATAAAGATCTGACAGATATTAAAAAATTACTTGGCACAGAATGTGAAACCTAATTACATGAAAACTGTATTTAAGGGAGGTCATTCACTTTCATGTTAAGATAGAGAATATTTGATATTTAGACTAGACAAGAAATTAGCTTAACTTTTTGCTCTCGAATTGAGTTTACCCATTTCCCAAACTGCGTCCTGATGCCCCGACCACTAACATGCATCGAGCAAACAACTTTGTAAACTTTTGTAATCATCAATGTTAATGTACAGGAAATTTTTCTGCACATTTTGTCCTTATAGCACCTCGGCTCTGGATGCAGGTGGCTGATGTATGGCAGAAATGCTTTTAGACATGTTGTGTATTTTTACTGTGGCAGCAAGCTGGGGGATCTTGGCAGATCATGGAGAGCTTAGACAGGGCATAATTAATAGACACGGGTTTTTCTTTTTTTCTTTTTAGGCCACATCAAATAAAAGTAATATCTCAAGGCTCAGGAACTCCTGGCATGGATCCAGAATATTAAGACTTTCTTTTTATGATTTTATGCTATTTGTCTAACCTAACCCTAAGTGCTTTAAATTCATATACACATTCTTACACATAAGAAGGGTTTTCTATTTTTCTTTTTTGTAGAAACAGCGCCATCGGTGTACATAGGTTGGGTCTGGTATTACAGCCTAGCCCCATTCTCATGAATGTAAATGTGTGGCAGTAAAAAAAGCAAGACTTTTCTGTTCTAATCCTGGAATCCCCTTTTGTGATGAAGCAGCAATGCTCTAATGCACAAGTCAAATTCAAGGCTAGAGGGCCAAATCCTGGCTGCCATGTCATTTTATGTGGTCTGCGAGAGCTCAAACACCGTGAGCAGGAATGGACAAGGGCCAGACAAAGAAGAACCAGCTCTCTACTTTCCCCTGAGGATGCGGTCAACGTTTGGCAGAGGTGGTGGCACCATGTTGGATTTAGAGCTCCAGCACATACCTTCACACCAGCAACTTACAGGCGGCAGTACAGCTCTGACAGTCCTACCCAGGAACCCTAAACACCCTCTATGGTAGAAAACTTGGTGCTTAGGATGTGGAAGGAGCAGACTACAACCTCAAAGCACATCTTGGCCTTTTACTGACCACATGGTGCGCCATAATATCTCATGTGGGACAATTTGAACACCTTATAAGCAACACAGAACACTTTAATGCATATGGTGTCTCAGGTTATATATTTTACTGTTTTTATTAGTTTTCAAAATCATGTTATAACACCAGATCATTCTTTAGGACACAGATGATCATAATCAACAGTTACATAGCCAGAGTCATATGTCAAGCAATATCAATCAACTGTCCCAGGTGACAGCAGTGGATCATCTTGGTCACCCTGAGAGATGACTTACTGAAGCACACCAGACAGTGGAGTCTATGGAGACCCCCAGTTATCAACAGAGCCTGCCATAAGGCGGGATGGACTTTGCTTTGGGGGACTACCAAGTCGCTACCCTTGACATGGAAGCTTACAGTGACAGAGAAAGTGCAGGCGAGGTACAGGAGGAGCAGGCAGAGATTTGGTCAGTAAACGGGCAGGTCAAGTCAGGTGGCAGGCACAACGTGGTCAGTTTACTCAATGTCGGGGCAGGCAGAGAATAGTTGAGGTCACAGAATCCAGGCACTCAAGACACACAACAATACACTAGCAGGAAGTACAGTGAATAGTGCCTTAATAAAGGGTTCAGTGCCGTTGATCAAAAATCAGTTGTGCACTGTCCCTTTACATTTCTGAAAGTGCCTAGATAGTGGTTACATGCGTGCTGGTCCAAGTCAGCAAGCGGGAGCAGAGTAGGAGCGGGGAGATGTGAGTAACGGCGGCCCTGAGAGACCGACACGAGTGTGTCCTCGGTCCAGAGCAGGGACTGTGACTCACATTGTGACATCAACAAATTGGCATTCTTCAGCCTAAAATATTGTTGAGTATGAATTAAGAATCTGAGAATGTCCGCTTCTCCAGCGTGATGGAGAAGATGGTCACGTCTGCAATCCCATCCAAGGTTGAGGAGATGTCATACTTAAGTGACCTCATGTTACCACCATGTTAGAGATCGAAAACCAGAATGATTTTTAACTTATTTTAACATTTAAATAAAGGAATTTTGATAGAGTAAACTGTCTGGCGCCTGCCTTATAATATTGCCTAATACTAGGCAAGTGCCCTGTGCAGATCCCCGAAACACTCAGAGCACCATCCTTCCCCTTACCAAGAGAAACTTTAAACCTCTGTATCCCTCTTTCGGTGACTCAGGAGGGATTTATACTCTAATTCCGTGTCTCAACTCCAAAAGCAGGGAGACGGAGTAGGGGGTAGTATGCTATAACCACTGCGCCATATTGGGGTAACTGAACAACTCTCAAGTAATCTATTCTAACTCCTCAAGTGCGTTGAAGAGGATAGAATCAACTCTAGGCATATTTGTCAATGCGTCTCGATCCAGGGGTTGTGTCAAATCAAAATTAGAGTGTCTCAGATAATTTAACAATATGTAGATTATATGTTTACAGTCTTAGACGAGTCTGACACCTCTGGTCTAATGTATCTTAGTATTAGCAATACTCTGATATTCTGGAAATTTAACGAGCTACACTGCTCAAGGTTGTAATAATATCATCATCACACACTCGGGTGGGTGACTCTAACGTCATTACATATGTCTAAGTCTATGTTTGGAGTTGTTGTTGAACATTTTTTCAGCAACTCGGACCAAAGTTCGCAAAACAAATCTGCAACAAATTGTGAACATTTTGGTTCTGATTTTCTACCGGATTACGGAACAGCTGAACATATAAAATAAAGAGGGACTGCCAGGAAACCAGCATCTGAGGCTTGTTAGGCCGAGTTCACACGGCTTATTCATGGCGTAATTGCGGGACGGATTTCGCCCGTAATTACGCTGTGTGCTCGGCAGCGGGGGCGGGGCAGGGGGCCGGCAGCCCGTCAGCCCCACAGACATTCATGATCCACGGTGCATTTCCCGCCGTGAATAATTGACGCGAAATACGACGAGCGGGGAGAGGAGACCGAATCCATAGTTCTCTATGACAACTGTGGATTACCGTAATGACTGGGACGGATTTCAGCCGGTAATTCGTGCAGTATGGCGCGAATTACGGGCTGAAATCTGTCCCAAAATAAGCCGTGTGAACATTGCCTTAAAGTGAATATAATATTTTGCTTTTTTGTTTATTTGAACATCTATACTTCTTTATAACTTTTGTTTCAGATCAGCAGAAAATCCACATTAGGATCTGTGTGCAAATTTTGACTTCTTTATAATCTATCGGGAAAATCCTCAATAAATCTTCACTCTTTCCTCTTTCTGCAAATGCAGTCTTTTGAGCATAGTATGATATGTCATGATTAGCACTTGATCTGGGGCACCATGCAAAATCTCACCTTGTGGGGTATCCTTGATCATAAGGAAAGTGAGAGATCAGCCTAAAACTACACAAGGAGAACTTGTTAATGATCTCAAGGCAGCTGGGACCACAGTCACCAAGAAAACCATTGGTAACACATTACGCCATAATGGTTTAAAATCCTACAGTGCCCGCAAGGTCCCCCTGCTCAAGAAGGCGCATGTGCAGACCCGTCTGAAGTTGCCAATGAACACCTGGATGACTCTGTGAGTGATTGGGAGAAGGTGCTGTGGTCAGATGAGACAAAAATTGAGCTCTTTGGCATTAACTCAACTCGCCGTGTTTGGAGGAAGAGAAATGCTGCCTATGACCCAAAGAACACCATCCCCACTGTCAAGCATGGAGGTGGAAACATTATGTTTTGGGGGTGTTTCTCTGCTAAGGGCACAGGACTACTTCACCACATCAATGGGAGAATGGATGGAGCCATGTACCGTAAAATTCTGAGTGACAACCTATGTCCCTCTGCCAGAACATTAAAAATGGGTCGTGGTTGGGTCTTCCAGCAAGACAATGACCCAAAACATTCAGCCATGGTAACAAAGAAGTGGCTCAAAAAGAAGCACATTAAAGTCATGGAGTGGCCTAGCCAGTCTCCAGACCTTAATCCCATAGAAAACTTATGGAGGGAGTTGAAGCTCCAAGTTGCCAAGCGACAGCCTCAAAATCTTAATGATTTAGAGATGATCTGCAAAGAGGAGTGGACCAAAATTCCTCCTGACATGTGCACAAACCTCATCATCAACTACAAAAAACATCCGACTGCTGTGCTTGCCAACGAGGGTTTTGCCACTGAGTATTAATTATTGTTTGCCAGAGGGATCAAATACGTATTTCTCACTGCAAAATGCAAATTATTTCATATAATTTATACAATGTCATTTTCTGGATTTTATTTTGGATATTCTATCTCTCAATGTTAAAATTAACCTACCCTTAAAATTATAGACTGTTCATGCCTTTGTCAGTGGGCAAACTTACACAATCAGCAAGGGATCAAATAATTATTTCCTTCACTGTACAACCTGACCTGGTCACAGGTATCTTCACTGCACCCTCGGGTATCATTCACGCCGGAATCTTCTTCCACTAACCCCTTAGTTAGTATACAAATTTATTAAACACATTTCCCTAAAATCTAAATTTGTTCATATATTATGGGTTAAAGAGCCCCAAATCTAAGTAATAGTCATGTGGCTTCTTAGTGTTAGAAATATCTCATACTAATGACTTTGAAGAACCAAATCTGGAAGTGTGCCAGGGGTGTTGGGTTCTGCTTTTCTAAGACAGTGTCTAGAAAACCATGGAGAGGCTTAGCACTGTCAGCGATACCTAGAAACAGTCCGAATTATTCAGCATCGTGACATGGAGCTGCTAAAATGGGCAACGAAGCAAATGTCCATAAACACTAGCTGTCAAAGTTGGAAAAATAAGATCCATTCATGCGAGGGGAGATTACTAGTAACTATTTGTTAACAACTTTGCACAGTATTAAACAGGGTGTAAAAATCACACCAGCGGCCGGGAGAGACGGGCAAAGCACACTCAGTTTAGGCAAGCCAAGGAGCTGGCACAAACACTTGCACAGCAGATGGAGGCTGTGAATCAACCACGTTACATAACAAGTGCTTTTCTAATTATGTGGTACACCACTCACATCCAAACCAGGAACTGCAAGGGATCTCCAAAACAAACACCTCACAAATAATTAGCACTTGTGGAACCAGGACAAAATCACAGCAAACCCAAGTGTTTAAAGGGAATTTCTACATACATCTTAAAGGCCATGTCGACATTTGCAACCACTTTTATTGCTCTGTAATATATTAAAGGGGTTGTCTCACTACATCGATTCATCTTACCTCAGTCCTGTTTTTTTCAGTTTAATTTTTTAAAAAGGGAAGGACTTTCCTTAGGGAGAGTGCCTATATAGGCGTGTGGAGATTCAAAATTGCCTTTTTGCAGATGCTTTGTGAAGTGCAAAAAGGCAATTTTGAATCTCCACACGCCTATATAGGCACTCTCCCTAAGGAGAGACCTTCCCTTTCTGAGCCACTCATTGCCTCCCACTCAGCCAAGCCAGCATCGCTCTGCTCTGTACTGACGAGGGCAAAACCCCAAAACGGCTGTATACAGATGGGTGATGCTGGCTTGGCTAAATATCCCTTCTTGCTTGCCAAAGACCCAGTGGGTCAAATGCAAATTGAGGATTTGTTACATCCAACAGAGGGCGCTTGAGCTTCTTAGCTCCTTTCCCATAATGCCTTGTGATATTTCATTTTTTAATTCAGGGACTTGTTTACTGGCTTCTACTGGCCTGCAGTGACGACCTGCTGAGGACACCAGGTCTGTAGCTATAGCAACCAGGTCTGTAGCTATAGTGACCTGAGGAGCTGATGCAGCCCATACAAGAGGGGATATCTAGGAATAGGTAGGACACTGTTAGTGGACACATATTGCAAAGTGACTTGTTTTTGCAAGATATTTACCATAAAAAGCAATCCTTGTAGTGAGACAACCCCTCTAAGCAATTTTGCAAATAGTCTTAAGATGTTCTTCTTATTTCTGTTTACAGCTTCTATGCAGTCCTATGTGTCTCCATGGGTATAGATTGCAAACAATACCTATGTAATCTGATTTTACGGTCATGCTTCCTTCTATCGGTCTTCAAATTCTTTATAGACATATAATATGTATGATAGCATGAAAAAAGGGACAGATGGATGGAAGCATGACTGCCGGATCAGACTACACAGAGCTTCTTTGTAGTCTCTAACTATAGTCTGTGCAGTCTGTGACATGTGCATAAAAGTTGGATATGGAAAATGATGGAATATTTTTAACCTGTTTCTGACGCAAAGCTGATTGGCAACAACAACATCCCTGCCTTTCAAGAGCAGCCACTTTTTTTCCCCATCAGCATAGCCATGTGGACAGCATGGTGGCTCAGTGGTTAGCGCTCTTGCCTTGCAGTGCTGGGGTCCTGGATTCAAAGTCCACCCAGGACAACATCTCCAAGGAGTGGGTATGTTCTCCCCATTTCTCGGTGGGTTTCTTCCAGGTACTCCTGCTTCACCCACACTTCAAAAAATTACAGATCGATAAATCTGAAATTTAGACTGTGAGCCCCGACGGGGACAGGGAGCAATATAAATCATGACCATCTCTATACAGCGCTGTGGAATATAACAGAACTATATAAATCAATAAGTAATATGGGGGAAAAAGTTATATTTTTTCAGTAGTACCATTCAACGTACTCCACAACATATTGGGAAACCAAACCAAAATGCTTTGTGGGGTGAAAAAAATACTCAATTGCCCCCCTTTTTTAAGTTATATATTTTTATGGGATTCACCATATGGTATACCTGACATAATTCCTTTATTCCACAGGACAGTAATGCCAAATGTATACAGTTTTTATGTAGCACTACTTAAAAAAAAAATTTCAAACTTTTTTATTACTATTTTTTATTTTTCTGTCAATGGATTGTATTAGGGTTTGTTTATTGAGACAAGCTGTCTTTGTTATTGGCACTATTTTGGTACACAAGTTTTTAATCACTTTTTTAGTTTAGTTTTATTGGGAAAGCATAACAACCAAAAGAACAACCAATTCTGGTGCTGGAAATTCTGTATTTAAAGCATTAACCAAGCAGGATATATTTTAATAGATCAGACATGTACAGATGCAGTCATTACAAAAACGCTTTTTTTAATTTTTTAATCTAAGGGGAAAACATTTTTGAACCATTATTTTTTTACATTTATTAAACTTTTCTTATTTTTTTTACTTAATATTTTAGCCCTTTTGATACTTGACCATTAAGAGGTGCAATTGTTTGTATGTCTTGCGGTAATGTGAACAATAACAATATGAAGTACATCTAAATCAAATTTCGGAAAAGAGGTAATCCAGATTGTTTGCACAGTTTTTTTTATTTTATTTTAGATGCATTGGTGCAATAAAAATAAATTGCTTGGGAGATTGTAGTCAGTAGTTTTTAAAGAAGTTGTCTGACTGAAAAAAAAACAACTTACAAATAGCCCTCAAGGGCATAAAATAGCAAAACAAAAATGTATTCACCTTTTTAATCCCCTCCGATCCAGCATTTAAACTCCGACAGTTGGTCAAACCTTTGTTTACTTCCAATCAACATGTGACTGACGGGAAAAACAGTGGCTTTATCGGGGCAAGTGCCCCTTTTTTTGACATCACCGCTCACCCGCAGTTTATATCCTTAGCGTTCATGGTCAATGGAACGGCACATGACCATTAAGGCCACCAATTGGCTACTGCAGACAGATGCCATGCGAAAGTAAACAAAGACCAGACCGACAGCTGGTGTGCCAGCGCTTTACTGGCGGGGATTCAAAATATGAGCACATTATTTTTATTTTATTTTAAACAATTAGGAGCTATTTGGTTTGTTTTTTGTTTTTTTTTAAAGTTGGACAAACCCTAAAAGGGATCTACAAATATATTGTGCCAATACCACAAGTGCTAATGTATGATAGAATTTTTAAAAGAACTGTCTCATCCAGGCAGTCTCTTTCCATGTACTATAGTAGAGAATATGGACACAACAGAGGTCCCCCAGTAAGTAAATAGTCCAAACTACTGGATTTATCGAAAAAGGGCTCACCTTCACCTGAGGAGCCGGAGAGTTCTATCACCACATATACCTTTCCTTCTGGTTCCAAGTCAATCTGCAAATGAGAAAGAAAAAATTAAGTTTGATGTATTCATTAAAAAAAATTTTTTTGATGAAAAAAAATTAAGTATTTCTCAAAGTAGCAATAACATAGGCTTTGTGGTCAATTAAAAATCCTGTGCAACCTGTGCAATTGTAGCTACTATTATGATGCTATTGACCATGATTACAACCATAAGGACATCCCAAAAAATATAATTAGATAAATATTCCTTAACACATGGGGGTAGCAGAGACTGCCTCCATCACCTGTCCCAGCCGGAGACTGCCTCCATCACCTGTCCCGCCAAACTGCCTCCATCACCCGTCCCCCCAGAGACTGCCTCCATCACCTGTCCCAGCCAGAGACTGCCTCCTCACCTTCCCACCCGAGACTGCCCCCATCACCTGTCCCAGCCAGAGACGGGCCCCCATCACCTGTCCCACCAGAGACTGCCTCCTCACCTGTCCCACCAGAGACTGCCTCCATCACCGTCCCATCAGGGCGCCTCCATCACCTTCCCAGTCAGAGAGCGCCTCCATCACCTTCCCCCTCAGAGAGCGCCTCCATCACCTTCCCCGTCAGAGACGCCCCATCACCGTCCCAGTCAGAGGCGCCTCCATCAACTGTCCCAGCCAGGAGCGCCTCCACAACTGTCCCAGCCAGGGGGCGCCCCCATCAAAAGTCCCAGCCGGAAACGCCTCCAAACAAACTGTCCCACCGAGAGCGCCTCCATAAAATGTCCCACCGAGAGCGCCTCCATCAACTGTCCCAGCCGGAGCGCCTCCATCAACTTCCCAGCCA
>JAODAL010057953.1:0-22376 GCA_025379985.1 Phyllomedusa bahiana | reverse complement strand
AGGTGAACTAGTGGAGACTTGTCTTTTTTTAGCCTTACAAACTATGAAACTATGAAACTATGAAACTCCCTAGATTCTGAGTCCACGGGTGCCTCTCCCTTCTACATTGTGTATGGTAGGCACCGCCACCCACCTCTCCCATTAGCATCCCTGTCTGAGGTCCCAGCAGCTGATATGTTGGTCCAGGATATAAAAGTTGTTTGGGCCCTTATTCGCCAGTCGCTGCTTCGAGCTTCGGCACGCACTAAGACTCAGACAGATAAGCGAAGGAGTTCTCCCAGTTCCCAGTTCTCTCCAGTTTTTTCCCCGGGTGATAAGGTGTGGTTGTCGTCCAGATATGTCCGCCTTAAGATTCCAAGTTATAAATTGGGGCCCCGCTATGTGGGTCCATTCAAAGTGCTTAAACGCATAAACCTAGACTCCCACCTTCCATGCGCATTCCAAATTCCTTTCATGCTTCCCTTCTCAAACCTCTGGTTCTGAACCGTTTTTCTCGGAGGGTAGTCCCTCCCTCATCTGGGGCCGATGCCTCTAACGTCTTTGTGGTCAAAGAGATCTTGGGTATGAGGAGAACCAGAGGGAAATGGTATTTCCTCGTTGATTGGAAGGGGTTCGGGCCTGAGGAGAGGTCTAGGGAGCCAGAGTAGAACATTCTGGACCGTAACATTATCCAGAAGTTCCTTCAGTCCCGAAAGAGGGAGGGGCCAAAAGGGGGAGGTACTGTCACGGATGCCCCTGCGACCCTCGTCCCAGGTCGCAGGTGCATCCGTGCCCCTCACCCGAGCGGCGCCGCATCCCGCATGTCGGGGCGCAGGTGCGCTCATTCCGCTGCTCCTTCAGGAGCATACTTACCCGGCCGCGCTCCTGCCGTAGGCTCTGTCCCTCAGCGTGCGCAGTCCCACTTCCTAGGGCGCGCGCGTGCTGGCAGTGTTAAATTTAAATGGCCAGGGCAACGGTAATTGGCTATTGCCAGTCGCTGCCCCTATTTAAGCCTACCTCTTCCTGGTTACCCTGCCGGATCTTTAGTGCCAATAGCCTATAGAGAAAGAATTCCTAAGCCTTGTTCTAATTACCGTGTACCGTACCGTTTGCTTCCGTTCCTCGACCACGAATCTTGCCGCCTGCCCTGACCTTCTGCCTGTCCATGTCTATGAACCATAGCCGCCTGTCCGACCTTCTGCATGTATTCAACTACGAGCTTGCCTGACAAATTTGTACCACGCTACACCTCGGCTGCCTCCACAAGCAAGTCATGTCAGGGGTAGCGACCTGGTAGAATCCCACCGCAGCAAGTCCATCCCGCTTTGCGGCGGGCTCTGGTGAAAACCGGGACCTACTTAGATTCTGCTCCCTGGTGTGGCTTATGCCATCGCTTGTGGTGGTCCAGAGGATCCACTATCTCTGACCGTGACAAATAGAAAATGGAAGACATACAAGACCATTGATAATCTCCCTCGATCTGGGGCTCCACGCAAGATCTCACCCCGTGGGGTCAAAATGATCACAAGAACGGTGAGCAAAAATCCCAGAACCACATGGGGGGACCTAGTGAATGACCTGCAGAGAGCTGGGACCAACGTAACAAAGGCTACCATCAGTAACACACTACGCCGCCAGGGACTCAGATCCTGCAGTGCCAGACATGTGCCCCTTCTTAAGCCAGTACATGCCCGGACACATCTGAAGTTTTCTAGAGAGCATTTGGATAATCCAGAAGATTATTGGTAGAATGTCATATGGTCAGATGAAACCAAAGTAGAACTGTTTGGTAGAAACACAACTCGTCGTGTTTGGAGAAGAGAGAATGCTGAGTTGGATCCAAAGAACACCATACCTACTGTGAAGCATGGGGGTGGCAACATCATGCTTTGGGGTTGCTTCTAAGCCAAGGGACCAGGACGACTGATCTGTGTACATGCATGAATGAATGGGGCTATGTATCGGAGAATTTGGAGTGCAAACCTCCACCCATTAGCAAGGGCATTGAAGATGAGATGTGGCTGGGTCTTTCAGTATGACAATGATCCCAAGCACACTTCCAGGGCAATGAAGGAGTGTCTTCGTAAGAAGCCTTTCATGGTCCTGGAGTGGCCTAGCCAGTCTCCAGATCTCAACCCCATAGAAAACCTTTGGAGGGAGTTGAAAGTCCGTGTTGTCCAGCGGCAGCCCCAAAATACCACTGCTCTAGAGGAGATCTGTATGGAGGAATGGGCCAACATACCAGCAACAGTGTGTGCCAACCTTATGAAGACTTACAGAAAACGTTTGACCTCTGTCATTGCCAACAAAGGATATATAACAAAGTATTGAGATTAACTTTTGTTATTGAGCAAATACTTAGTTTCCATCATAATTTGCAAATAAATTCTTTCCAAATCAGACAATATGATTTTCTGGATTTGTTTTCTCATGTTGTCTCTCATAGTTGAGGTCTACCTAAGATGTCCATTACAGGCCTTTCTCATCTTGCACAATTGGTGGCTGACTAAATACTTTTTTCCCTTACTGTGTATATATATACCGTATATACTCGAGTATAAGCGAGTTTTTCAGCACAAAAAATACTCGAGTCACTGTAGGCGCTCGGGTGCTGCGATGGCCCGTCCGCCGGCAGGGACACTCTAGCTATATGCGACTCCTCTGGGAGCGCATATAGCTGATTGCTAAGTACAGCTAACAGCGTCTGGGCGCTACCGTGGCCCAAGCACTGTCGGCCATCTCCTCACCTGTATGCGACTCCTCCAGATCGCATACAGGAGAAGAGATACCACTGCGGAGAAGATAGCGAGTGCTCCCTGCTCCACAGTGGACTCCAGGCGGCAGTAAACTCACAGCTGCTGCATTGTCCACCCTAGGCTTATACTCGAGTCAACAAGCTTTCCCGTTTTTTGTGGCAAAAGTAGGTGCCTCAGCTTATACTTGGTGCGGCTTATGCATGAGTATATACAGTATATAATATATATATATATATATATATATATATATATATATATATATATATATATATAGAAATAGAGAGGAAAAAGGAGAAAGCGCACAATAGTGAAATATGTATGCACAGTTTGTATATAGGCAATATAAGTTGCGCTTACCTATGAGAGTTGTGCAGAAAATGAGGCACAACTCTCAAGTTCGCATGATATCTCCTTAGTCTCTTCCTCGTCTTGGGCGGCCAGGTGTCCGTGGACCCGTGTGCTAGCACGCTCACGGTAAAAAGTAGCAATAAATAAAATAAAATTACGGACTGTCAGCGCTCCACAAGGAAAATACGATAAACACAATCCTTTTTAAGGAAGGTTTATTAATAGTTTAAAAGAATACTAATATAAAAACACTCTGCATAAAACTTAATGCGTTTCTCGCGGTACATATTCTATAGTGCTCTTGTTTTTTAATTAACATATAACTTATTATAATATATTATCTCTCCTCACCAAATACTTTTTAAGGTCCCATATTGCAAAACTATGTTCTATATAACCGAAGGGTGTCATTTTTTTGAAAATAACAGATATGTAATTTTCATGTTAGTACAATAAGCTTGGTACGTTTTACCCTATTATTTTATTCCTATTTATTTCGGCTTTATGTTAACATAATTTATACGAATATTATATATCTATAATTAGGATTACAGAGCTCTGAGATCCCTACGTTAGGTTGCTCCGTGTGCGATAGAATAATGCAGTAGATTACATAGAAAAGAAGCATCTATAGCGCCCAAATTATGTATGCTTAACTATCAAAATACTATAAATACAATAGTTACCATAATATGTAGAACTATTTTTAATATGGGGGATTGTCCAATCGGTATAACAACAATGGGCACACACATTATTGACAATCAAGTACGATATACACCTGTTTCATATAGTAACAGTGGGCGCATACACGATCGATACGAAATTAGCATACATTTAAGACATATATCGATGAGAGACACATACGTTAGGAATAAATCTGGGTATAAAAAGTATCTATACTTAGTTGTCAATACACAAATAAGATCAGAACAATATCTATGCAAAAAACTCAGCATTTAGTGGGGAAACACACATGAATGACATAGGAAAAGTAACTAAGTAATTGGATGTAGCCGATTAGCTACTTTGTAGATAAATACATGCCAGTGGGCCGAGAGAAACACAAAAATAGGATTGCAAATGATCAAAGCACTTCTGACCATTTAAAACAAAAAAACCCTATATGTAATAACGTTATCTATTAAGTCTATGTTACTACATACTTTCTCACAGTTTTACTATGCTTTCTAAATGTCTCTCGACATCGTAATGGTGTTCAATATAATGTTAATGAGAAGGAAGACTGATCAATTAACAGATTAATTATGTAAATGAGACCGTTATAAGAGCCCGCCATGTGGGAGATTCAAATTACTACTTCTGATGAAGCGCGGGTGTACCGCGAGAAACGCGTTAAGTTTGATGCAGAGTGTTTTTATATTAGTATTCTTTTAAACTATTAATAAACCTTCCTTAAAAAGGAGTGTGTTTATCGTATTTTCCTTGTGGAGCGCTGACAGTCCGTAATTTTATTTTATTTATTGCTATATATATATATATATATATATATATATATAATATACACACATATATATAGCATGAGCATGCTATGGAACTTATATACCAGGCCATGCTTCTGTAAATTGAATTGATACAGTAGTCCAATCCATAATGCAGGGAACCGATGTGACCGTTGTGGGCAGCATGACTTAATGAGAAGTTCCATGATCGGAATGAGCTGTTTAGGACTCTAAAGCACTGCCATGTTCTTCAGAAAGCAAATACACCATATTGTTATACCAGTGTGTTATTGCCAGTGAAATCAGGGAGAAGTGTTTACTGGCAGGTTCCATTCAGGATCTTTGCCCAGTTCACTACTTATCATTGACAGGTTTTTAATAATTTTTGTATTACAACAACATGACCTTGGTGACATGTTTTCTTTTGAATAGAAGAAACCATGGAGCTGTTTTTTAACAACATTTACACCATTAAAATGTTATGTTACTCTTTTTTCAAATAGCTATTACAATGTTCCTCAGGTTGCTATATTTGCCGGCATCGCACCTTCCTTCTTAGTCTACAATCAATATACACGTGTGCCGCATAGAGACTAATACTTTAACAACCAATTTCTGCAGACTTTTAATGTATCAAATTTTCTTGACTAGTGAAGTGCGATTGTGTCAACTATCGTTATCGATTCGAAAGTCGATATCGGCAATTATCATGACGATATCTGATAGTCGATAACAGATTATCGCCGATGACCATTAAAGTCTATGGGAGTCTATAGGACCAACACCTTCATTCTTACACCCAAACAGGGCTGGAGAAGCTGGAATTAACATACACAACAGGAAACTGGATACGTGCTACATCTTAGGCAAGACTATTAGGCAACAAGAGTCACAGAAAAAAAGTCATGGACTATTCACTATCCGTGTCCTGTACTACAGGATGACCCTAAAACCTGCATGACCCACAAATTAAAAAGTGCCAGAAGGCAGTATTATTTGAACCATCATTTTACTTGCACTGGACATTGACTATGCTTGTCCTGGACCACAGTATGACCCTTAAACATGCATGACCCACAGATTAAAAAGTGCCGGAAAAAGGAGTCTTTGAACCACCATTTTAGTTGAACTGGACATTGACTATACCTGTCCTGGGCCACAGCATGGCCCCAAACCTGCATGACCCCCAGATTAAAAAAGTGAATGATAAAGGAGTCTTTGAATCACCATTTTAGTTGAACTGGACATTGACTATACCTGTCCTGTTCCACAGCATGAGCCCCAAACCTGCATGACCCCCAGATTAAAAAAAGTGCCAGAAAAAGGAGTCTTTCAACCACCATTTTAGTTGAACTGGACATTGACTATACTTGTCCTGTTCCACAGCATGACCGTAAACCTGCATGACCCACAGATGAAAAAGTGCCGGAAAAAGGAGTCTTCGAACCACCATGTTAGTTGAACTGGACATTGACTATGCTTGTCCGGACAGCAGCATGACCCTTAAAATTGACAGGGCCGTTCCTAGGGGCGGGCGAGACAGGCGGACGAGATGGGCTGTCGCCCGGGGCACAGAGACTTCGCTCACCTGAGGGGGGCTCCATGGGCGCCCACCTCGCCCGCCCGGAGGATTGCCCCTGACTCTGCGTGGCTGTTTTATAACAGTCGCACAGAGCCAGCAGCTGCTGGTGCAGGGAGGAGACGGGACGGATCGTTCCAATCCTGACTCCTCCCCTTTATCAGCGTTGCAGGGGGCGCACGGCTTTCACCATGCCCCTTGCGACGCCGAGGAGACCCCTGGAAGCTGCGTGCAGTGTAAGCAGCGTGATGACGTCACGCTGCTTACACAGCTCAGTAGCTCCGGACCGCGACTCACGGACCGAGGTGAGTATTTTTTTTGTTATTTTATAATTACTTTCTTGGGCATCTACTGGCTACAAGGGGGGCATCACTGGCTAAATGGGGCCATCACTGGCTACAGGGAGGCATCATTGGCTACAGGGAGGGCTTCACTGGCTACAGGGAGGGCATCTACTGGCTACAAGGGGGGCATCACTGGCCACAGGGGCATTACTGGCTACAAGGGGGGCATCACTGACTACAAGGGGGCATCACTGACTACGGGGAGCATCACTGCTACAAGGGGGCATCACTGGCTACAGGGGCATCACTGCTACAAGGGCATCACTGGCGACAAGGGGCATCACGGGCTACAGGGGCATCACTGGCTACAGTGACATCACTGGCTACAAAGGGGGCATCACTGGCTACCGAGGGGACATCACTGGCTACAGGGAGGCATCATTAGCTACAGGGAGGGCTTCACTGGCTACAGGGAGGGCATCTACTAGCTACAAGGGGGGCATCACTGGCCACAGGGGCATTACTGGCTACAAGGGGGGCATCACTGACTACAAGGGGGCATCACTGGCTACGGGGAGCATAACTGGCTACAAGGGGGGCATCACTGGCTACAAGGGGGGGGGGGGGGGGGGCATCATGCTACGGGGCAACGGGTACAAGGGGCATCACTGGCTACAGGGCATCACTGGTGACAAGTGGGGCTCACTGCTACAGGGGAAATCACTGCTACAGAGGCATCACTGGTTACAAGGGGGCATCACTGACTACAGGGGCATTACTGGCTACAAGGGGCATCACTGGCTACAAGGGGGCATCACTGGCTACAGGGAGCATCACTGGCTACAAGGGGGCATCACTGGCTACAATGGGGGCATCACTGGCAACAAGGGGCATCACTGGCTACAGGCATCACTGGCTACAAGGGGGAAATACTGGCTACAGGGGCATCACGGCTAGGGGGACATCACTGGCTACAATGGGCATCACTGGCTACAAGGGGGCATCACTGGCTACTGGGGCATCACTGACTACAAGGGGGCATCACTGGCTACAGGGGGCATCATTGGCTACAGGGGCATCACTGGCTACAAAAGGGGCATCACTGGCTACAAGGGGGGCATCACTGGCTACAGGGGCATCACTGGCTACGAGGGGGAATATCTGGCTACAGGGGGCATCACTGGCTACAATGGGGGCATCACTGGCTACAAGGGGAGTATCACTGGCTACAGGGGCATCACTGGATACAAGGCGAGCATCACTGGCTACAGGGGCATCACTGGCTACGGGGGCATCACTGGCTACAAGGGGGCATCACTGGCTACAAGGGGGGCATCACGGGCTACAAAGGGGCATCACTGGCTACCTGAGGGGGCATCACTGGCTACAGCGGCATCACTGGTTCAAGGGGGCATCACTGGCTACTGGGGCATCACTGGCTACAATGGCGGCATCACTGGCGACGGCGGCATCACTGGCTACAAGGGGGCATCACTGGCTACAATGGGGCATCACTGGCTACAATGGGGGCATCACTGGCTACAATGGGGGCATCACTGGCATCACTGGCTACTCTCTTCTTTTGTAACATACTCGTCCCTATTTCCACATACAATTCATCATTAGAACAAATTCTACGAGCCCCCGTGAATTCATCTTTAGGGACACCATAAAATACTTGGGTATCCCTAAAGGTGAATTCACACGGGCTCATAGAATTTGTTCTAATGATGAATTGTATGTGGAACAAATGCATAGGATAACTGATCAATTTGAACAACGGGGCTATGAGAGAGAAAGATTATTGGAAATAGGGACGAGTATGTTACAAAAGAAGAGAGAGGAATTTTTGACAAAAAAAGTGAAAGAGAAGACCTGTCAGGATAGAGTTGGCCATCATATCTAGATATGATGGTCATGCCCATTTAATTAAGAAAACTATTAATAAATATTGGGACATACTTGCCAATGACACACAGTATGGGGGGACTATTTAAAGAAAAACCTATGTTTGTTTACCGCAAAGGACGCACTTTAGGACAAAATCTTGTTCACACTGATCTACATAATAGAGAGACCAAACAACAAGTGTTGCAAACTACAAAAAAAGGCACATATGCTTGCTTAAATTGTCAAAGTTGCAGTAGCATTATCAAAGGGGCTACCATAAACCATCCATCACAAGGCTCGCTGATTCAAATACAAGGGTTTTTTACCTGTAACAGTAGCTCAGTTATGTACTTGATCAAGTCCCTTGCGGTAAACCATATGTTGGCCAAACCAGTAGAGCAATCAAAGTACGCATTAATGAACATAGACCTGCCATCAGGTTGTATAAACAGAAACGAGACAAGAATGAGATACCGGAAGAACAAAATAAGGATAAAAAACATCATGATGAAAGTACAGTAGCGAGGCACTTTTTTGAAGCACAACATAGGGTATCAGAACTAAAGTGGTGCGTATTGGAGGAAGTTAAATATGGTGAAAAAGCGAATAGTACAAATTTATTAAAAAGAGAAAGTTATTGGATTATTACCTTTGATTCTCTGTATCCACGAGGCTTGAATGAAAATCTTAATATGAAAGTGTTTTTATAATTGTATTTGTCTAAATATGTGTACCTGTTTATATTGCGGGATAGTATATAAACATCAGTAACATCTTACTGATGCTTGAAAAAGAAGTCTATCTTCGAAACGTCGCACGGATGTGCGGACGGCCGGAGCGTCCAGCTACTCCTCTCCTAGCTTCATGCGGTTATGAAGTTCGTTCTGTATCAAGGACTTGATAAGTATTCCGTGTACGTTCTATGCTTTTCAGCAATTACTGTATGTTATATTTTTAACGCTATTAAGTTTATAAAATTTCAGCTTTGGTCAATTTGCTATGGACACTTAATCAACGGGGATGGTAAGCCCGTATAGATCCAAAGCATAGGCGGTTACCTAACTTGAGACAACAGAACCTTGTATATCAAAAGTACTTCAAGGATCCAAAGCATAGGCAGCTACCGAATTTTGAACAACAGGACCTTGTATATTAAAAGTACTACAAGGAGGACATCACTGGCTACAAGGGGGTCATCACTGGCTACAAGGGGACATCACTAGCTACAATGGGGGCATCACTGGCTACAGGGTGCATCACTGGCTACACGGGGACATCCCGGGCTACAGGGTGCATCATTGGCTACATTGGGCATCTACTGGCTACAGGGGGCATCACTGTCTACAGTGGGCATCACTGTCTACGGGGGGCATCTACTGGCTACATGGGGACATCTACTGGCTACAAAGGGCATCTACTGGCTACAAAGGGGCATCACTGGCTACAAGGGCATCTACTGGCTACAAGGGGGCATGACCTGGCTACAGAGGGGCATCACCTGTCTACGGAGGCACCACTGGCTACGGGGGCATCATTGCTACAGGTGGGCATCACTGGCTACAGGGGGCTTCAACTGGCTACAGGGGGCTACTACATGGCTACCAGGGGGCATATTACATGACTACCATACGAGATGCTCTAGATGGGGAGTTTGTATAGAGATAGGAATTGGTAGAGAAGTGCTGATAAATTGAGGAGTCTTAAGATATTTGTTTTGTAAATTTTACAGTGAAAAGTCGGGAGTAGTCGTCATGGCATCTCAGATAGATGGAAAAGAAGAAGAAGAGAAAGAGACCAACTTTTCAGAGGCATCTTCTGTGAGTCACTAGATATAACTTCACTGTAATCATTTATATGTCTGCAGTATCCACCACTGTATGGTCACTGTATGCTGGTAATATTGGTTGAAATATAACGGTTTGTATTCAGTAATGGTCAGTTTGTATTATTCAGTCACTATATGGTGGTGATATGTGGTCATGGTGTGGTGGTATTATTTGGTCACTGTGTGCTGGTGATATGTGGTCTGAGTGGTCTTGGGATTCTGGTTGGTGTAGCAGTGTTATTTGGTAACTGTATGACTATTATTTAGTAGTTTTATATGTAGCAGATTGTGGTACAGCTTTTTGTATATTTTGGCTTTGGTTTATGGTGATGCAATGTGGCGCCATATATTACGGGGGGAGGGGGAGGATTTCTTCACCTCGCCCTGAGTGAAATTTAGCCTAGGAACGGCCCTGGAAATGGAAATTGACTATCCATATCCTGTAACGCAGCATGACCCAAAAACCAGCTCAGGTGCCATATGGACCATCAGCAGAAAATGTTGCAATAAGAAATAAACTATTGTATATACTTGAGTATAAGCCGAGTTTTTCAGCTCCTCTGGAGCGCATAGAGGGGAAGATACCACTGCGGGGCAGAGAGCGAGCGCTCCCTGCTCCGCAGTGGACTCCGGACGGGCGCAAGCAGACTCGTGGCCGTCCGGAGTTTCCTGCATAGGCAGCGTTTGTCATCACGCTGCGTGTGCGGCCTGATGACATCACCTGCCTGTGCCGGGAAGACGGAGGAGCGCGCGGGAGGCCGGACAGCGAGGAGGCGGAGCAGCGAGGGAGTCAGGTAAGTGTTTGTTTGTTTGTTTGTTTTTTTTATTACCTGCCTATTCCTGACTTTAGCTTCCTAGTCCGAGCCTATACCTTGCCTATACCTGACTATACCTAGCCTATACCAGCATATACCTAGCCTTTACCTGACTATACCTAGCCTATACCAGCCTATACCTAGCCTATACCTGACTATACCTAGACTATACCAGCCTATACCTAGCCTATACCTGACTATACCTAGCCTATACCAGCCTATACCAGCCTATACCTAGCCTATACCAGCCTATACCTAGCCTATACCTGACTATACCTAGCCTATACCTGACTATACCTAGCCTATACCTGACTATACCTAGCCTATACCTGACTATACCAGCCTATACCTGACTATACCTAGCCTATACCTGACTATACCTAGCCTATACCAGCCTATACCTGACTATACCTAGCCTATACCTGCCTATACCAGCCTATACCTGACTATACCTAGCCTATACCTGCCTATACCTGCCTATACCTAGCCTATACCTGCCTATACCTAGCCTATACTAGCCTATACCTGCCTATACCAGCCTATACCTGACTATACCTAGCCTATACCTGCCTATTACCGGCCTATACCTAGCCTATACCTGCCTATACCCAGCCTATACCAGCCTATACAAGCCTAAACCAGCCTATACCAGACTATACCAAGCCAATACCTGCCTAATAACTGCCTATACCTAGCCTATACCTAGCCTATACCCAGCCTAAAACCACCTATACCAGCCTATACCTGCTTATACCAGCCTATACCTAGCCTATACCCTACTTATACTCAGCCTATATCTAGCCTATACCCAGCCTATTCCTGCCTATACCCAGCCTATACCTGCCTATACCCTACCTATTAGAACATATACCTGCCTATAACCTGCCTATTTCCTGCCTATAAGGACATATAACTGCCTATGGGGACATATACCTGTCTATAACTGCCTATGGGGGACATATACCTGCCTATAACTGCCTATGGGGACATAAACCGGCCTATAGCTCCTTAGGGCAAAACCGTATACTGCCTGTGGGGGACATTAAACTGCCTATACCTGCCTATGGGGGACATATATCTGCCTATGGGGGACATAAAACTGCCTATGTAATTTTATTGGTATCAATTTTATTTTGATATCTACCAGTAGCCGCTGCATTTTCCACCCTAGGCTTATACTCGAGTCAATAAGCTTTCCCGTTTTTTGTGGCAAAAGTAGGTACCTCGGCTTATACTCGGGTCGGCTTATACTCGAGTATATACGGGTATAATGAAAACAACTCGTTTTCCAATACTGCTGCTGCAAGAGCTACTTGCCATTCTACTGGTGACATTGTTCCACCGTGACATTACAATGTGAAGCAAATGAAACAGATGTCCCCAGTATGTCAATGAGGCCTGTCTGAAAATCCTGCATTCTACTTTGCAGTGGGTTGAAGGAAATTACTGATCAAGGCGGGTGAGGCTTTAAACGTGGATCACGCAGGTTCAGCTGGCAGGGTCGGACTTACAGTGGGTGTGGTGAGAGCAAGGGCTGGCGTCCATCATCTATTAACACACAGTTTCAGCTAGCAGGGCCCGAGTTACAGTGGGTGTGGTGAAAGCCCAAGCTGGCGTCCGTTATCCATTAACACGGCAAAAAATGCCCTTATGACACAGCAACGAAAACAGTCATGCTGAAGCAGAGTGCAGACGTGGAAGTGTGAGCTAAGACCTCCAGCCTTCCTCAGTACACAGTCAAGATCTACACTCACCGGCCACTTTATTAGGTACACCATGCTAGTAACGGGTTGGACCCCCTTTTGCCTTCAGAACTGCCTCAATTCTTCGTGGCATAGATTCACAAGTGTTGCAACGGATGCTCAATTGTACCAAGGGGCCCAAAGAGTGCCAAGAAAATATTCCCCACACCATGACACCACCACCACCAGCCTGAACCGTTGATACAAGGCAGGATGGATCCATGCTTTCATGTTGTTGACGCCAAATTCTGACCCTACCATCCGAATGTCGCAGCAGAAATCGAGACTCATCAGACCAGGCAACGTTTTTCCAAATCTTCATACTGTCCAATTCGATGAGCTTGGCAAATTGGAGCCTCAGTTTCCTGTTCTTAGCTGAAAGGAGTGGCACCCGTGTGGTCTTCTGCTGCTGTAGCCCATCTGCCTCAAAGTTCGCCGTACTGTGCGTTCAGAGATGCTCTTCTGCCTACCTTGGTTGTAACGGGTGGCTATTTGAGTCACTGTTGCCTTTCTATCAGCTCGAACCAGTCTGCCCATTCTCCTTTGACCTCGGGCATCAACAAGGCATTTCCGCCCACAGGACTGCCGCTCACGGGATGTTTTTTCTTTTTCGGACCATTCTCTGTAAACCCGAGAGAGGTTGTGCGTAAAAATCCCCGGGGAGATCAGCAGTTTCTGAAATACTCAGACCAGCCCTTCTGGCACCAACAACCATGCCACGTTCAAAGGGCACTCAAATCACCTTTCTTCTCCATACTGATGCTCGGTTTGACTGCAGGAGATTGTCTTGACCATGTCTACATGCCTAAATGCACTGAGTTGCCGCCTTGTGATTGGCTGATTAGAAAATAAGTGTTAACGAGCAGTTGGACAGGTGTACCTAATAAAGTGGCTGGTGAGTGTAGGTAGCGCTTGAGAAATTTCTGCCTCTATGAGAGCGCTTGCCCCTCCGTATGAGTGCTGACCAATTGAGCTTCACTTGGAAATGCTGGTGGTTGACACTCCTGTTTCACCCAGGTGCCCTTTTTTCTTGTTTTACTCAACGTGTTGGAAAGGAAATTGTCTCTGTTTTTGGGTGGGAAGTGCTCCATACACCATGTCCTCTGAATAACCTACATCTGTTTTAAGTTTTTCCTGTACCTCCCTTTAAAAATTCAGAGGAATATTTTTATCAGCTATTTTGTACATGCAATTTTTTTTAGTATTTAATTCTAGAAAACACCTTTTTTAAAAAAGGATGGAATCCCACCACCTCTTTGGTTTCTCTTTTTTTTCCTTGTATTAAATGGATTGTCTCACTACAGGGATTGCTAGCTATGTTAAAGATCTTGCAAAACAAGTCATTTTGCAATATATGTCCATTAACAGTGTCCTACCTATTCCTGTTTTTGACAGCACCATGACCCCAAAACCATTGACAGTGTGAAAAATTTTAAAGATGAAGTGAGTAAATGGAATATGTTTTTTTCATGAAACCTTGTACAATTTATGTCTTTTACAGTCTCCTCACCGCCAAACCAGCGAAATGACCTTTTGGGAACTGAGAATAAAAATTGCAGTAAGAAATTATCATTATCTACTGCAACTCCTTGCTTATCGGTCTCCCTCTCTGCAAACTCTCCCCTCTCCAATCTGTCCAGAATGCAGCAGCCAGGCTTGTCTTTCTCTCCAGCCGCTATACTGATGCCTCTACCCTGTGTCAGTCACTGCACTGGTTGCCCATCCAGTACAGGATACAGTATAAACTCAGCACTCTCACCCATAAGCTCTCCACAGCGCTGCTCCTCCCTACATCTCCTCCCTAGTCTCTGTCTACCGCCCTACCCGTGCTCTCCGCTCTGCTGATGATATCAGACTACATTCCTCAATCATCCGAACCTCCCATGCCCGCCTACAAGATTTCACACGTGCGGCACCAATTCTCTGGAATATGCTACCGCGGGCGATCAGGCACATTCACAACCCTCACAGTTTTAAGAGGGCCTGAAAAATACATCTTCTCGGTCTGGCCCACCAAGATCCCTAACTGCTATCACACACATCTGTCACTCCCTGCACTTGGGCACTCACAGGCACTTATCTGTATATAGATGTACTGTCAGGGTGGCAGGTTCATCCATTTTTCATGTAAACCACCCCCTATTTATGAAACATGGTTGGACCATTGTAAACTTGGCACTTCTTACCGTATGTTTCACACATACACCCTAATAGATTGTAAGCTCTCACGAGCAGGGCCCTCACACCTTGTGTCTCATTTGTAAGTACTTTTAATGTGTAATGACTGTATGTTTACCCTTGAATTTGTAAAGTGCTGCGGAATATGTTGGCGCTATAGAAATAAAGATTATTATTATTATTATTTAAAAAAAAAATTCAAGAGGACCATTTCTGTGTTCTGAATGTGAAGTAGACCGGCAACTTATCGGTGACCTCGGCAATTGGGGCCACAACATCATCAGAGATCCATGCTTGATTTATCTTGATGAAAGTCAAACTATCAACATTATCTGTGGAAAGCCGGATGCGTTTGTCTGTAATGACTCCTCCAGCTGTGCTGAAGGTCCGCTCAGATATGACACTGGCTGCTGGGCAGGACAACACCTCTAAGGCGTGGCGAGCAAGCTCGGGCCTTTCATCCATTTTGGATACCCAGAAGTCGATTGGGTCCGGAACATATCCAAAAACATTGGTGTTGAGACGCAGATAGTCATGCACCATGATCTTAAGCCAGTCTCTGTGTGTTGTATGTGTGCAATGCATTACATGCATTGGTGAGATGGTAGATAAGGATTACCAGAGGTCACCCATTAGGCTTCTGCAACAATGCCTGCTGCTGCGGCTACTTGGCACTCTACTGCTGTCACGTTGCTGATGTTGTTCCAGCGTGGCATTTGAAGAACGTGAAGCAGACGCAACAGATGTCTATAGTTGATCAATCAGCATGGTCTCCAATTCCTGCATTTTATTCTCAATTTGGGTGGGTGGAAGGAAAGTTATGAGTTTTGCTTTGTACCAGGGATCGAGGAGGGTAGCCACTAGAGATGGACGAATTTCTCAAAAATTCGGTTCGCCGACGTCGCAGAATTTTCCGACAAAATTAGTTTCGGTCCGAATTACTTCGGGACGAATCGCGTTAAAAAAACAGCTATTTCCAGGCTGCACAGAGCCTGTAGGGTGCTGTAGAACGTTGTGTCATGCTTAAATATGCAGAGGGAGCTTGGTTTGGTCTTCATACAATGTTGTGTTTTAGTATTACACGCATATGACTGCCGCCGCTCTTAGAATCACTTCACTATAAAATTCCCTGGGCACTTAAGAGGGCAAAACTGACCAAAAAACTGAAGTGGGAATGTAGCCTGATAAAGTCATGGCAGCGCCAGCTGGAAAAAAACAAGCTGATGGTTCAGGTGGCAACATCAGTAGGCCACAGAGTGGCACAGTGACAGAGTGTGGAGGTGACGGCAGCAGCCACAGCAGCATGAGTTCAGACAGTGGCACAATGACATTCTGGAGGTGGCAAAAACAGGAGAAGGCCACAGAGTGGCACAATGACACAGTGTGCAGGTCATGGCAGGAGCAACAGCAGCAGCATGAGGTCAGACTGTGGCACAATGACAGAGTGTGTAGGTCACGTCAGCAGCCACAGCAGCAGAATGAGGTCAGACAGTGGCACAATGAAATTCTGGAGGTGGCAAAAACAGTAGTAGGCCACAGAGTGGCAAAATGACAGAGGGTGGAGGGCATGGCAGGAGCAACAGAAGCAGCATGAGGTCAGATAGTGGCACAATGACACAGTGTGGAGGGCACGGCAGCAGCCACAGCAGCAGCATGAGGACAGACAGTGGCACAATGACATTCTGGTGGTGTCAAAAACAGAAGTAGGCCATAGAGTGGCACAATGACAGAGAGTGGAGGTCACGGCAGCATCCACAGCAGCAGCATGAGGTCAGATAGTGGCACAATGACAGAGTGTGGAGGTCAACGCAGGAGAAACAGAAGCAGAATGAGGTCAGACAGTGGCACAATGACAAATTCTGGAGGTGGCAAAAACAGGAGTAGGCCACAGAGTGACACAATGACAGAGAGTGGAGGTGACAGCAGGAGCAACAGCATGAGGTCAGAGAGTGGCACAATGACAAAGTGTGGAGGTCACGGCATCAACAGCAGCATGAGGTAAGACAGTGGCACAATGACATTCTGGAGGTGGCAAAAACAGGAGTAGACCACAGAGTGGCACAATAACAAAGTGTGGAGGTCACGGCAGGAGCCACAGCAGCATGAGGTCTGAGAGTGGCACAATGACATTCTGGAGGTGGCAAAAACAGGATAGGCCAAGAGTGGCAAAATACAGAGGTGGGGGTCACGGTAACCCACAGCAAGCAGCATCAGGTCAACGGGCACAATGACACGTGTGGAGGTCACGACATCATAAAAAGCGCAGAGGGGTCAGACAGTGGCACAATGAAAAAATTCTGGGGGTGGCAAAAAAGGATACCCAAAGAGGGGCACAAGACGGGAAGTGGGGGTGACGGCGGGAGAAACCCTGCATGAGGTCGAGAGGGCACAATGACACAGGGGGAGGTTAGCAGCAGCATCAGCAGCACATGGGGTAAAGGAGTGGCACAATGAACAGTGTGGATGACCGCACAGCAACAACATCAGCAGCAGCATGAGGTAAGAGAGGGGCACAATGGACAATGTGGGGGGTCCGCCCACAACGCAGCGCAGATGAGGTATAGAGTCACAATACAGAGTGTGGGGGTGGGTGGAATACCTCCCGGTAAAGTTGGTGGTAGGCGATGGAAAAAACTGGCAGCAGATGGTGGCATCAGGCGGGGGGGCATCAAATATGGTGAGGCAGGTAGTTTGAACCCAGACTCTTTTCTAAAAGTTTGGTGAGGCGCACGCTGAGTAAAAGACGCCAAGGCTTTGGTGGGTGGTAATCCTGGCCAAACCAAACCTGATTCATTTTAAACAAAAGTCAGTCTTCCACATTTCCTGAGGACAAGGGGTTTTTCCTTGGGGAAAACGAGGGCCCCCCCACAAGGAACACCCTCTCTGATGCCACACACGGGGCCGGGCAGGACAATTTTCTCCCTGCAACTGGGGCAAGTTGGGGCCACCTCAAGTTTGGCTGCCCGTAATCCAGCGGTCTTGTAACTGGGGTGGCAGAGTGCTGTTGGTACGGGGTCTGCTCCAGGTCCGCTGCTGCGCTGGCGTGCCCTCCTCACAGGCGGGTGAAGGGAAATGCTCACAGGGGCTCCAGACTTTTTTTTTGGTTCTCTATGGAGTGGGTTTTCCTTCACCCCCCCCCCTTCCCCAGAGCCCGGGAGAGTACGTGACGCTAGGAAACCCCCGGCGACCGTCGGAGGAGATGCCGCACATAGGCAGCGCCAACTGATACGGAGGATTTCCATGTATTTAGTTTTTTCCCCCTTTTAGGCTTGAAAAGGCTCCCATTTGGTCGGAGCGAGGGTCCAATAGGGTGGAGAGCCGAAATCATCCCTCTGCCGATGGTGATATTCGCGTCATAGCCAGGGAAATAAAATCTGCGGGGCCCTTGCACAATGACTCCGGGGACCCCCTCCACTCCACTGTTTTTGCCACGGTGCCTTGGGGTCATCTGCCTCGCTTCCTCATCCCATACCTCCCAGCTGCTCCTGCTTTCCTCCGCTCCGTCCCCGGGTAGAAAAAACCCCTAATTTCACCAGACAATGCTGCTGCTCCAATTCCTCCTCCCCCTCCCCAGGTCGTCGCCCCCGGATCTGTGGCCGCGATTTTTCGCATCTGTTCCAGGACATGAAGCGTGGAATGACGTTTTCACCCCAGTACGGCAATGACAAATAACGTGGCCTCCCGAAGGCCCAGCAAAGGCAGGTTTCCCCCATGAGCTGCCCCTGGGGACATCAAAATTACACAGGGGGGTTTCCCCTGTCCCGCCCGGATCTCAAAAATCGTTAATGGCCTTTCCTGTCATACGTCAGTCCAACATGGCAGGCTGGGAAATTTTTAAGGGTGGAAACATCGATATCAGATGTTTGGGGGGCCGTTCGCCCTGAAACTCGAGGAGGGGGGCCTGGGTTTGTAGGAATGGATGAATGCATGCACAGTTTCCTGACCATTTTCAGAATCTTCGAAAATCGGGGAAGATTTAGGAACCCCTTTTCACAACCGATTTAACATGTGCGCCATGCAGGGCGCTGGACCCTCCCCTTGGTTCAGGGGGACCCATGTTTTCTTCCATTGTCCTCACCAGGGTTCCGTTTTTCCGTTGGCGCGGAGAAAGCCACCATCGATTCTTGTGCATGATCCGGGCATTTCCCCCCCGTGTGTTTTTGCTCGCCGGGCAACAAGTTTAAATGCGTGACACGCTGTGCCCACACATGGGTTTGATGGGGGACACTTGGGGAGGCTAGATGGGGGGTGGTGGAGGGGAGGAGGCGGCGGACATTGGTGCGGCAGCGTTTTGACAACCTGGAGGAGAAAGGGGCTTTTTCCCGCCAAAGTTTTTGGGTGTAGCGGGAAAGGAAGCAATTCCCCCGGGGGGGGCCGTAAGGGACATGTACTGGGCCCTAACCGTAGTTCAGCCCCACACGCCCGCATTTCCATGCCCCTTTGGGAAAAGCCGATAAGCTAAAGGACTGGCCCACCTTCGTTCTACTATTGTGAAGTGCGGACTCCCTTTTTTGGGAAAATAAATTCACGGGAACTCTCCATCTGGGCTTGGTAAAACCATTAGTTCTCTGAAGGGTGCGGGTCCACCATTTAAAAAAGGAGGACTGCAGTACCAACAATTTTGGACAGGAGCAGGTCAGCTTTGCACCTTAGGGGTTTGGACGCATACGTTGTCTCTTTGCAATCGCCTCGTTGAACGACGCTGGCGCCATGAGTGCGAGGAGCAGGAGCATCTGGGGGGGAGATATGGCAAAGAGAAAAAGCTCCTTCTGCGAGGTGGGGGAGTTTGACTGGCTGCAATGGCATGCGTCCACTGGGCGCGCTGTGTGTTGCTGCGGCGCAGGAGGACCTCCACTTTGGGCCCACTTTTTTCCCCCCACCCACCGGGGTGCCCGCATGTTTGATGCTGGGCCGGGGTGCCAACGTTTAGCTCCCTGGCCAGCTTCTTTTTTTGCCCACAGATTCTACATATCCCATATTCGGCCCCTCTGGTGTCTTAGCAAAGAACTGACACCGCCGAGTACTGATTTTACCACCAACGCCCGCCTGGTGCTACTACCCCCGCGCCTCTTTGGGTCCTGTGCCACTACTTTCTTCGCCGAAAGCGGGTTTTCTCCCCCCTGGCTGCTTGGCCCCCGATCTCGCACTGTGCTCCCCTGCTGACTCACGGCCAACACCCCACTTGCGGGCTGGGCGTGCCTACGCTAAAAAACGACGCCCTCTTCTCCTGCGATGATGAAGCCTTTGCTTCCCCCGGCTCCCAAGTGGGTCGGCTCTCACATTGATTATTGTTTCATATTTACTGTGTCCTCCTCAATCTTGGTAAGAGGCGACCCCTCAAAACATGCCCTCACATGCCACTCTCCACATCTAATTTTTGCCGCCTACTGCAAAAACGGGGGTTTTTGGGGCCCCTTTTCTTTGCTGTCCTCCTGTATATGGCGCGAGCCGACCCAAGTACATTTTGGGCTGGGGGGAACCCAAAATGGGACAGTGGGGGGTTGAGGACAGGTGGGGCCACTGACCCCCCCCGGGCCATGCCAACAAGGGTTGTGTCTGATTCCCCACCGATCTTGGCTGGGGTTGTCAGATGTCATTGGGGGGAATGGATCCCATAAACCCAATCAAAACCCCTTATTTTTTGGGGTCAACACTTCCCTAGATGACCCCCGGGCAGTTCGGCCACCCCGAGTGACCCCGCTGCGACGCCCCCCTTCTGTGCTGCGATTGGGCCTGCCCCAGGAATGTTTGTGCCCGCCACTCGCAGGGAAAAAATTTCCACCCTCTTCTGCATACTGTTTGTTCAAAAATTTACAACCCGTTTAAAGAAGATATCTTAATAGAAAATACATTCCGTATTTGACTCCAAAGGAAACCCCCAACAACTTGGGTAACCCTTGGTATAAATGACCCCAAATTTTAGAAAAAAGTACTTGTATGTGCCGTTTAAAAAACACGTGCATTTTACTGAATAAAAAGCAAAAAATGCTAATTAACCTTCGGGTATGAATTTTCTACAGGCATAATTTTTTTCTTTGGCGTTGAAAAACACCCTTTTCTTTTTGTGACCAAACAGAGACCCAAAAACCCTGAATTAACCCTTGGATTAAAATTTCCAAAAGAAAAGTGTTGCCAAAAATTATCACTTTTTTTTTTTATGGTTTTAAAACGAAAGTTTTTACTGACCCACACTAAAACGCTTTTTTAACCCTTGGATGTAAATTGCGCAAAAGAATGTGCTGCCAAAAAATTTCAGCTTTTTAGCGTGTTAAACATTGGGATTTTTCTGACCCCAAAAAGCAGAAAAAAAGTTTTAATTAACCCTTCGGATATAAATTTTTGCTCAGGCAAATTTCTTTTTGGCCTTTAAAAACAAGTTTTTTTTAGTGACCACAACAGCAAAAAATACTTAATTAAAACCCTTGGATGTAAATTGGGGAAAAAAATTTCTGCCAAAATTCCAGCTTTGTAGCGGGTTAAACCCACGTCTATTTTTACTAACCACAAAGCAAAAAACGCTTAATTAACCCTTGGATGTAAATGCAAAAAGAAAAGTGCGCCAAAAAAATTTCCAGCTTTTTTAGCGGTTAAAACGACCGTATTTTCTGACCACAAAAGCAGAAAAACGCTTAATAAACATTTGGATATAAATTTGCTACACAAAAAAAAAATTTTTTTTGCCGTGGGAAAAAAATTTTTTCTTTTGTAACCACAACGCAGACAAAAAAAAAAAACCCTGGATTTAAAAAAATTTTAAAAAACCCTTTTTTAAAAATTAATTTTTTGGCAAAAAGAAATTGGTGTTTTTTAAAAAATTTTCCCCAGCTTTGTAGGGGTTTAAAAACTGTTTTTACTGACCACAAAGCAGAAAAACGCTTAAAAAACCCTTGGATTAAATTGTAAAGAAATGTGCTGCCAAAAAATTCCAGCTTTGTAGTGTTTTAAAAAGCGTGTATTTCGACCAAACACAGAAAAACGCTTAATTAAAACCTTCGGGTATAAATTTTCTACAGGGAAAAAATTTTTTCCTTGCGTTGAAAAACAAAAATTTTTTTTAGAACCCAACAGCAAAAAAAAACACTGAATTAAAACCCTTTATTAAATTGCGTAAAAAAATGTGCTGCCAAAAATTTCCAGCTTTGTAAGGGGTTAAAACGACGTGTATTTTACTGACCAAACACAAAAAACGCTTAATAACCCCTTGGGGCAAAATTTCGCAAAAGAAACGTGCTGCCAAAAAAAACCACTTTGTAGCGTTTAAAACGACTGTATTTTATGACCACAAAAAACAGAAAAACGCTTAATTAATCTTTGAAAATGAATTAGCTAAGGCAAAAATTTTCTTGGCTTTTTAAAAACACTGTTTTTTTTTAGTGACCACAACAGTAGAAAAATACTTTAAATTTCCCCCTTGGGGTGTAAATTGGCCCAAAAAAAAGTGCTGCCAAAAATTTCCGCTTTTTAGCGTGTTAAAACGACTTTTATTTTACTGACCACTCGCAAAAAACATTAACTAA
>JAODAL010057952.1:0-22376 GCA_025379985.1 Phyllomedusa bahiana | reverse complement strand
AACCCGGGGAACACAAACAAAAAAAAACGTGTTAGCGCAGATAGTCTTGCCCCAAAGATTTTAAAAGCTGGCTCTGGTTTTGGGGTTTGGTCCCCTTTGAAATTGCATGCGTTGGTGAGGGGTAAAAAAAGTTTGCCAGAGGCCCACCCTTAGGGCTTCTGCCCCCCTTCCCTGCTGCTGCCCCTAACCCTACTTGGCACCCCTACTGCGGGTCCCCGTCGCTGATGTTTTTTCCACCGGGACATTTTGGGAACGGGGAACCCAACCAACAAGCCCGGGCATTAAATTCAATCGGGCAATTTTCTTCCATTTCCTGGCATTTTACTCTCTATTTGGGGGGGTTTGGAAGGAAAGTGCTAAATTTAGTTTTGTCCCGGGGGAAACCAGGGGGGTTGGCCCCCCCATTAACTTTGTTCTTTTAATGACCTTAATGCAAAGGATCATGTTGGGGGAAATGGGGGGAAAACCCAAGCATTTCATGGGGGAGAGGGAGCCTTAAATTTCCCAAGCCCGGGCGAGGGGAAACTAGCAAACGATCTTCCCCAACCCTTCCCCTCCCCTCAAAATTCGCGCCAACCTTTTTCCCAAAGGGCGGGGACTCGGTAACATCGGTGTTTTTAAAAAACCCTCCTCCCCTCCTCCCGTGCCTCCCCCACAGCTTAAAACACAGCCCTGATTTGCCTGAAAATAACCCAACCCTGAGAGCTGAGGGCGCCACCTTGCACTATTTTTTAAACACCAAACCCACTGCCTAATGAAGACCGATAAAATTTTGTAAAACAAGGGGGCCTTGGGGGATTTGCCGGAGAGACCTGTTTTTTTCAAGGCCCCAAAGGATCTTTCCCCCGAACAAAGATCACCACAATCCCTCATCCCGGCAAAGGGAAATTTTCCGAAAAAATTTGACCTTTTTGGTGGCTTCTTCAAAACTGGCAAGGATGGTGCAATGCTCTTTACACCTCCCTCCACTCTGGGTGGCTAAACCCCCCCCGGGGTCCCGGCACCGCGCTTGTCAGGCCATGGGGGCCACTTCGAAACTGCTTTAAAGGGCAATTGCGCTGCTGCCACAATCACGGAGCATGGGGAAGGGGGGAAATTTTTCCAGCGTGTTCCCAAAGCCCAAAATGAAAACTTTTTGCCCGGGGAGGCCGACTGACCCTCCCCGAAAGCCGGGCGGGCCCGAAGCAGGGGGGTGCGAACGGCGGAAGTGCGAACTTAACTTCGACCCCTTCCTCAGAAGGGCAGTCCCGCCCCGGGGTACTCTTTAAAAAATTTCGGGACGAAAAGGGTTCATGACATGTTCCAAAGGCAAGAGATGTGCTCCACCTACCGATTTTAAAGGGGGGCAGCAGATTTCGCCCGTTATCGCACACCCCCTTTGCCTGGCACAAGGGTTTTCTTGTCACCCCCACGCCCCGGTTCTCGTTGCGGAGACCTTCCACACCCCTGACCTTTTTGTGGGGACGGTCTCCAAGCCCAGATTAATTTTCAACACGGCCCCTGGTTTCTCGGGGACGGTCCCAACCAGGGGCCCTTTGGGGGAAAGAACCCTGCACCACCCCCGGGGTTTATTAAAGACGTCGCCGAGCCTGAGAGCCCCCGGGTCACCCCAAAACCCATCCACCCAGCTCACCCATGAGCTGCCACAGAAAATATAGGGGCCTTTGGGCCCAAATGCAAACTAGTCCATGTGTGGGTGGTCGGGTTGGATTTTTTTCCGGGCCACAAAACAGCCCAACCCCGCTTTTAAATTTTAGATGAAAACGTGGCGGGCCAGGGCGGGAGGGTTTTTTCTGGAAAAAGAAATGCCGCTCGGCATCCGGGGAAATTGGGGGCAGGCAAGAGCCATGACGTGGTGGAACCCATCTGTGTCCACCAGAGTAAAGGCAACATTTCCAAGGCCAAAAAGCCTGGCAATGCCGACAATCAGGCTATTGGCTTTGGGATGGTTTGGGTTAAAGTGTTTCTTCTGCTCCCAAACCTGGAAGACAGAAGGCTGGCTGCTAGACTGGCCGCTGTACGGCGTGCAAGTCGTCAAACTGGCGGAAGGAGAAGGGGTAGGATGGGTCTCTGGTGGTGCTGGTGGTACTCGGGCGACGGTGGAGGCTGAAGCGGAGGCTGATCCCTGATCATGACTCTGAGAGACACATGGGCAGCTGAGGAACGCTTGGTGGTGGCGGAGGAGGCGGAGACAGAGGGTGTGACAGTGGTTGGAGGCCCGGCGTCGGTCTGGCCTTTTTTGGCCAAGTGTTGCCTCCATTTCAACTCATGCATTCGCTGCATGTGACTAGATATGTTGGTGGTGGTTAACCACCTAAGGTTCTTGCCTCTACTTATGCGTTTACGGCATAGGCGGCATATGACATTGCTGGGTGAATCAGAGGCTTGGTCAAATAAGACCCAGGCTTGAGTGGTCCTGGACCTTTTTGACGGCGATAAGCGAGGAGCGGGGTTTGCGCTGACCGTGGCTGGCGGAATCATATCAGCGGACTTCTGCGACTGCCCTCTCCCTTTTTGAGGTGGAACCCGTACTGACACTACCCCATCGTCTTCCTCCTCGTCCAGTGATGAAGCGCTCGCAAGCAATATCCGCTGAAAAGACCACGTTGGATCCGCAATGTCGTCATCATCATCATCAACACAGGTGACTTCGTCGTCCTGACATTCTGCATCCAGGAGCTGCGGGCTACAAGCAAGAGGGACTGCAATGCGTTGCCGACCGCCCGGGATTTTTGCCGATTGACCGGCTTCCTTCTCCTCCTCTGATGACATCAGTAACTGGGCGTCAGAGCAGAGAAAATTATCCTCTTTGGCCTCTTGATCTTTTAACATGCCTTCTGACCCCAACCGCACTTTGTCATCAAAGAGGTCTTCAGGAAATGGATTATCCACAGTGGTGGGTACACGGGTTGACATTTGGGCTGCTTCATGTTGGACGGATGCTGGTGATGCTGATGACGACATTTGTGGCCATGACTGGGAGGACGAGGAGGTAAGACTGCTGGATGCAGGTTGCATTAACCACTGAAGGACAGATTGGCGATGCTGTTCGTTACTGAGATTCACAGGGCCCTGACCCAGCGATGACAGGCCTGACGGTCCTGCAACTGACGATCCGCTGGCATGCGTGTTGTTGCCAGCACTGGAAGGAGCACCTTCTCTCGTACCTCTACCTCCATGTCCTACCCCCTCTTTGCTCGCTTACCACCTGAATTTCACTCCATGTTCAGAAATATAAAAATTTGAGAAGGTATGGAAGAGTTTTGGAAAGTCTCTTATTAAAAGACGGCAAATCACAGCTATTCTCAAATCCCTCAAATCAAAACAAAATTGCTGGATTCAAATATAACTGCAAAGTAGATCTATCAACAAAGCTGGCCTGCGCCAAAGTGAAAAAACACGTATCTGAAATGTATTCGGATAATACAAGGTATTTTTGGCACCTATCAATTCACCTGTGGTGACTATCAAATTGCTGTATTCAAATTTAACTGCAAAGTAGATCTATCAACAAAGCTGGCCTGCGCCAAAGTGAAAAAACACGTATCTGAAATGTATTCGGATAATAAATGGTATTTTTGGCACCTTTCAATTCACCTGTGGTGACTATAAAATTGCTGGATTCAGATTTAAGTGCAAGCTGCCTCAATAAACAAAGCTGTAGTGCGCCAAAGTAAAAAAACACGTATCTGTTATGTATTTGTATAATACAAGATATTTTTGGCACCTTTCAATTCACCTTTGGTGACTATAAAATTGCTGGATTCAAATTTAAGTGCAAGGTGGATATATCAACAAAGGTGGAATGGGCAAAATTGAAAATGAACACCTATCTGAAATGTATACTGATAATAAAAGTGGAGTTTTGCACCTAACAAAGAGACCTGCAGTTACTAGAAAAGATGTGTATCCTATAAGTTCAGGCTGCCCAATATCCAGGAAATATTTCAATAGAAAACTGTTAATAATAAAGCTATTGCAGTGCAATGTCTACACTAAGTCTTGGTGAACTTTATCCAGTATTCTTTATAAAGCTTGTCTGTGTTCGCCCGCGGGGTCCCCCCCTCCGCTCTCCCACCGTGACTTTACAGCGGTAGATGCTCCATTCTCTAATCTAACTAAATTATAAGGATCACAGCTAATAGTAGAGGTTTCTCTGTGAAGAAATATTATAATTTCGCTGAGCTGTTTGGACACAAGCAGAGCGCACGTCCTTCTGCTCTGAGACGCTGAGAGACACTGAGGCTGAAAGGAAACGCTGTTCTATGTAAAACGAGGTCATGTGATTTTTTCAGCCAATCGCAACCATACACATCCCAGTCATGACGTCGCACACACATCTCACCCTGCTTTATTCTGTAAGCTGATTTGCTGGCCGCTAAAATGACAGGAAGCGCCGAAAATGGCGCGATATTAATAGATGATGCACAGATTTTAACCTAAATTATCGCATGATCTAAAAAATCCGATCACCAAAAAACTGTGCCGATTTCAACTTTGTCGATAATAATCGCTCAACACTAGTTAAGAGCCTAGAGTGAAACGAAAGTAAGTGGTTTAAAATTCACTTCACATACTAAAATAACCAAACAACCTTCAGAATCTAAAATGGACTCCAAAAGTTTGACTGAGAGGAAATTCTGAGTAAGGATTGCTGTGCCTTCCATTTTACTAGGAGCATTATCTTGAAAGATATGAAAGAGAAACTTTCATGTTTTAGCCCAGAGGCATCGGGGGGAGTCAAGTGTGTTCCTTGGGTGCATAAGACATCTACTTTAGATTTGAGAGAGTCTCTCCACAACAGGGAACACTTGGATGTAGAATTCAGGCCCTTGACATCAAAACTACGAATTTTATTTGACATAGCTATGCATACAAAGACATGTGAGGGCTGTTTCAAGATACTAAAGCAAATGTAAGTAAACATTTACCTTAGGGAGTACAGAAGTGCAGAGGGTCACCTTGGAATTTATGTGGATAAACAACATGGTAAAATAATGTGAAAGACATTAAGAGAATATTCATATGGTGTATTGCGGCGCGTATAGTAAGCGTGCAATACAGCGTGTTTTTTGGAAGCCTGCGTTTTCCAAGGCACCGGGGGCCGGCAGCCCATCGACCTCAATGACATGCATTGATCGTGGCGCGTAATCGCCGTGAACAATTTACATGTCACTTCTCCCCCCTTGCGTACAATACGATCGTATTATACGCATGGGGGGACATCGCATAATCCATAGTTCTCTGTGAGAGTTATGGATTATTGTAATTGCATTTTGCCGTGTATAAGGCTCTGTCTCCCCTGCACAGAAAAACATCCATTTTTTCAGCATTTTCATTTTCTAAAAACGCTGGAAAAACGACTGTAATCATCTCCCATAGACTCTAATGTAAGAACCTCCTGCTGTCTCCACTGAGCTTCTTTTTTCTGCTCGATTTTTTTACTGGTCATATTTTGCAACCTGTTCTAAAAAACAACAGAGCCTGGAAGAAAATTTACTACAGGCGTCTATGGAAAGCGCCGGACGTCTTTTGGCGCGTTTTTTGGCGCGTTTTCGCGGCGTTTCTTGCCACAATTTTTCAATGAAAACCCTCCCAGGAGACCCAAGTCCCACCTGTAGTGGGTGTTAATAAAGGTTATACCTGATCAAATCTTCATACAAGTGTCTGATGTGTCCTTGTTTGTACCTTTTGTAATAAAATGATCATGCTTTGGCGCTAACGATTTTTGCGCAATTCATATATTTTTCGCTAAAAATACGTTTTTTACGGATTTTGGCGCCAGAATCCATTTTTTTGCGGATTTTGATGCTAAAATCCTTTTCTTTACAGATTTTGGCACTTATAAAGTTATCTCGCTTCTGCCGCTAAAAATACGTTTTTTATGCTAAAATCCTTTTCTTAACTTTATAAGCGGCAAAATATGTTAAGAAAAGTATTTTGGCGCCAAAATCCGTAAACAAAATGAATTCTTGCACAAAAATTGTAAAAAAACGTATTTTTGCTGTCAGAAGCGAGACCTTTATTAGTGTCATAATCTGTAAAATTACGGATTTTAGCAAAAAAATCTGTTAAAAAAATTTACTATAGGTAGAGATGGGCGAATTTCCCGAAATTCGGTTCGTTCACTTCGCCGGATTTCTCAGCAAAAAATAACTTTGTTCCGAATTACTTCGGGACGAATGACGTTAAAAACCAGCTATTTCCAGGCTGCCCAGAGCCTGCAGGGTGCTGTAGAACGTTGTGCCATGCTTAAATATGCAGAGGGAGCTTGGTTTGGTCTTCATACAATGTTATGTTTTAGTATGACACGCACATGACTGCTGCCGCTATTAGAATCGCTTCACTATAAAATTCCCTGGGCACTTAAGAGGGTAAAACTGACCAAAAAACTGAAGCGGGAATGTAGCCTGATAAAGTCATGGCAGCGACAGCTGGAAAAAAACAAGCTGAGGGCTCAGGTGGCAACATCAGTGACAGAGTGTGGAGGTGACGGCGGCAGCCACAGCAGCATGAGGTCAGACAGTGGCACAATGATATTCTGGAGGTGGCAAAAACAGGAGTAGGCCACAGAGTAGCACAATGACACAGTGTGGAGGTCACGGCAGCAGCCACAGCAGCAGCATGAGGTCAGACAGTGGCACAATGAAAGAGTGTGTAGGTCATGGCAGCAGCCACAGCAGCAGCATGAGGTCAGAAATTGGCACAATGACATTCTGGAGGTGGCAAAAACAGGAATAGGCCACAGAGTGGCACAATGACAGAGTGTGTAGGTCACGGCAGCAGCATACATTGAAAAAAACTTTCTGCTTTAAAAAAACAAAAGTTTTATGAGGTTATTTGTTCACACTTTTGCGCAAAATTGCTTAAGCCCACCTTCGACTTTCAACGAGACCTCAATGCAGGTGGGTCCTACACTACGTTTACACTAACGCCATATTTCTCTGTGGTCCATCCAGACCTACCTTTCAGAATGTGAAGGCACCAGCTACTAAATACACTGCACTGATTAAAAAGTCTGTGTAGATGGGTGGAGTGCTAAAAACCAAGATGGAGGCAGCCCGTCCCCCCTATTTGTAATACACAACACACAATATTTGGTCCAGCACCTCCAAAAAACTTTAAATGTGGGTGCACGCTGTGACGGCTGTAATCAAAATACACATAACAAAAACAGCAGCACACAAAAATAGAATACGTTGAAAAAAACGTTCTGCTTTAAAAAAACAAAAGTTTTATGAGGTTCTTTGTACACACTTTTGCGCAAAATTGCTTTTGTTTTTTTTAAGCAGAAAGTTTTTTTCAACGTATTCTATTTTTGTGTGCTGCTGTTTTTGTTATGTGTATTTAGATTACAGCCGTCACAGCGTGCAACCACATTTAAAGTTTTTTGGAGGTGCTGGACCAAATATTGTGTGTTGTGTAAGAGAGTGGCACAATGACATTCTGGAGGTGGCAAAAACAGGAGTAGGCCACAGAGTGGGACAATGACACAGTTTGGAGGTGACGGCAGCAGCCACAGCAGCAGCATGAGGTCAGACAGTGGCACAATGACAGAGTGTGTAGATCACGGCATCAGCCACAGCAGCAGCATGAGGTCAGACAGTGGCACAATGACAGTGTGTAGGTCACGGCAGCAGCCACAGCAGCAACATGAGGTCAGACAGTGGCACAATGACAGAGTGTGTAGGTCACGGCAGCAGCCACAGCAGCAGCATGAGGTCAGACAGTGGCACAATGACAGAGTGTGTAGGTCACGGCAGCAGCCACAGCAGCAGCATGAGGTCAGAAAGTGGCACAATCACATTCTGGAGGTGGCAAAAACTGGAGTAGGCCACAGAGTGGCACAATGACAGAGAGTGGAGGTGACGGCGGCAGGAGCAACATCATGAGGTCAGAGAGTGGCACAATGACACAGTGTGGAGGTCACGGCAGCAGCCACAGCAGCAGCATGAGGTCAGACAGTGGCACAATGACAGAGTGTGGTGGTGGGTGGCAATACCAGTCCCTGGTAAAGATGGTGGTAGGCAGATGGAGAAACTGTCAGCAGATGTGTGGCATCAGGCGGGTGGCGGCATCAGAATAGTGGCTGAGGCAGGTAGTTTGAACCCAGACTAATTTCTCACAGTTTGGGTGAAGCGTCATGGCTGATGTAGCCTGACGCCTAAGGCATTGGTGTGTGGAAATCCTGGCCGATCCACGCCTGATTCATCTTGACAAAGGTCAGTCGTTCCACATTTCCCGTGGACAAGCGGGTACTCCTTGGGGTAATGATGGCCCCCGCCGCACTGAACACTCGCTCTGATGCCACACTACTGGCCGGGCAGGACAGCTTCTCCACTGCAAACTCGGCAAGTTGCGGCCACACATCCAGTTTGGCTGCCCAGTAGTCCAGTGGATCTTCTAACTGGGGTGGCAGATTTCTTTCCAAGTAGGCCACCACATGTTGGTTCAGGGTCTGCTCCAGGTCCTGCTGCTGCTGCTGCTGGCGACTGCCCCCCTCACTAGGCGGGTGACGGAAGCGGCTCATCAGTGACTCCAGACTTAGGTTGCTGCTGATGGCGCTGGTACTGCTCCGACCCCCCCCCACCTTCCCCCGGCAGCCGCGGAAGTAGTACGTGAGCGCTGAAAAACCCCCCGGTCAGACCTGTCAGAGGAGGGACGGGGCCGCACCTAGGCGGCGGCCAACGGACTACGGAGGATTTACCTATAGTATTTGAGTTTGTCTTCCCACTCAAAAGCTGGGAAAAAGCCCCCTTTTTGGGAACCGGTAGCGAGGGTCAAATAGGGTGGAGAGCCAGAAGGTCATCCCTCTGCCGGATGCTGACTATTCGGCTGTCACTAGCCAGGCAAATCAGCATGCTGCGGGCCATCTGCACATGTGACTCCGAGTGGGCTCCCTGCCTCCCTCTCCACTGTATACTGACACGGTGCTTGTGGGTCATCTGCCTCGTCTTCCTCTTCTCCATCTACCTCCTCCAGCTGCTCCTGCTCCTCCTCTCTTGTCCCCTGGGTAGAAAATCCACTCATTTCACCAGACAATGCTTCTGCTCAAATGTCCTCCTCCTCTCCTCCCCCTTTCCAAATTTCAGTCCCCACCGGACTCATGTGGCCACGAGTTTGTAGTAAACCACGTCTCCAGTCCCCTGCCCAGAGAGATTTTTCAGCATCTGTTCCAGGACATGAAGCAGTGGAATGACGTTATTCATCCCGTAGTCCTGGCGACTGACAAATAACGTGGCCTCCTTGAATGGCCTCAACAAACAGCAGCTACCACTGACTGACATCAAAGTTACACAGGGGAGTACTCCTGTCCGCCTGGATCATCAAAAAATCGTTAATGGCCTTTCTCTGTTCATACAGTCGGTCCAACATGTGCAGGCTGGAATTCCAACGGGTGGAAACACCACATATCAAAGTGTGTTGGGGGAGGCCGTTCTTCCGCTGCAACTAGAGGAGGGTGTTCCTGGCTTTGTAGGAATGGATGAAGTGCATGCACAGTTTCCTGGCCATTTTCGGTGGAAGATCGGTGGAGGACTTCAGGAACCTTTTCACAACCAGATTGAACATGTGCGCCATGAAAGGGCGCATGGACCATCCCTCCTCGGTGCAGGGACACCACTTTTCCTCCCATTTTCCATCACCATGGTTCCGATTTGCAGTTGGCGCGGAGAAAGCCATACATCGATTTCTTGCTGCATGACGGGAGCAGTTCCTCCCTGTGTGACTTTGTTCGCTGGGGCCCAAGCCGATGTAGAATGCATAAACACCGCTGTGCCCAAACACATGTGGTATGATGGGCAGTACTTGTGGAGGCTGAGATGGTGGTGGAGGAGGAGGAGGCGGACATTGGTGCAGGAGCCGCAGTTTGACAACGTGGAGGATAAAGCGGGTCTCCTGTCCAAGTTGTTGGTGTGCCTGGGCCGGAAGCACATTCACCCGTGGGTCGTAAAGGACATGTATGGCCCTGACCGTAGTTACAGCTCCAGACGTCCGCGCTGCCGTGCACCTTGGAACAAACCGAAAGCTCAAGGACTGGCCCACACCTTCTGTTCTACATATTTATGAAGGGCTGGTACTGCCTTTTTGGAAAAGAAATTACGGCTTGGAACTCTCCATCTCGGCTCGGCACAAGCCATTAGTTCTCTGAAAGTGAGAGCCCTTTGGTAAGGGCTCACCAAAACCTGGCGGTTACTGTCATCTTTTGGTGGGTTTCCATGTCCTGTGGGGGGCCTCATACCGGTTTGATGCAGAGCGTCCCCTCAAATTGGGGCCTTACCTGCTCATCTCCATCTTCTTTGCGGGGATACTGCCCAAAGAAGCCCCGGCCCCCGATATTGGCCATTTTCACCCCTGCCAAGTAGCTCACTGCCCCTTAAATTGTTCATAGATTTACATATACCCTACCCTGGGGTCTTGGGTGAACGGAACCCCAGATTTGGGCAACGGTGTTGAGGAAGGTGGGGCCGCTGGGCCCGTCCCATTTTGGCCTGCCAAAAGGGGGTTTTTCCCCGACGGTCCCACCCGCTCTTTGGCTGGGCCCGATGTTATCTGGGAGGAAGTGGATGAACCTAGTCAACCAATCAGAACCCTTGGTTGGTGAACTAAAACACGGCCGCTAGATGACTGCGGCAGTTGAGGCCTCACCGAGTGAACCATGCTGTGATGTCCCCTTGCTTTGCTGCGACCTGGGCCTGTTCCAGGAATGTTTGTGCCACTGCCACTCGCAGGTGAAGAGCCTGCCACCCCTCTGTCTGACATACTGTTTGTTCTAAAATGTACAGACACTGTTTGATGAAGATATCTGTATATGATAAATACATAATCTGTATTTGACTCCAAATGAACCCAGTAACAAGCTTGGGTAACCCTTGGATATAAATTGCGCTCCACAAATGGGCAGGAAAAATTGACTTGTATGTGTAGTTTAAAAACACTGTGTATTTTACTGAATATAAAAGTCAAACAGGCTTTAATTAACCTTCGGATATGAATTATGCTACAGATTTTTCTGTGGCGGTGAAAAAGAAAGTTTTTTTACTGAGTACAATGCAGAAAAATTTCTTAGTTAACCCTTGGATGTAAATTGCGCCAAAGAATTGAGCCACCCCAAACTACGAGCCTAGTAGCGTGATAACCTGCCGTGTTATACACGCCACACACCAAGAAATAAAATTGTAATGAACCATTGCTTGTGAATTAGGCTACAGGAAAAATGTATATATTTTGGCGGTGAAAATGACGGTTTCTTGGAGTCACCACAGCTGAAAAACAAAGCTTTAAAATTAACCCTGGATGTAAATTGTGCCAAAGAATTGAGCCACCACAAACTACTAGCTTTTTAGCGTGTTACAATGCGTGTTTTTTACGCTACAAAACAAGAGTTTACAGTTGAAATTAACCTTTGCTTGGTGAATTAGGCTACAGGAAAAATGTTATATTTTGGGGTGAAAATGATGGTTTCTTGGAGTCACCACAGCTGAAAAAACAACGCTTAATTAACCCCTGGATGTAAATTGCGCCAAGAATTGAGCAGCCAAAATGAAGTGGTATTTGTATTGTAAAAACGCCTGTTTCTTTAAATAAAATACAACAGGAACTGGCTTAGATCCCCTTGGATATTCAATGTGCTGTGAGCAGATAGGATTTAAATGTATATGGAGCTGCAGTGGACGCACACTGGATTTCAGATCCAATACCCAAAAAAATCAGAAATAGAACTTTTAAGAGAAGCAGTCTCTGAGAAAAGCTGAGACACCCCACAAAAATAGCTGTATAAAATCAGTTCTTCAGTTAGAGTATCAGCCGCAGCAGCACCTTCCTGATCAGTACAGTGAGAGGAGTGTGAGCTCCCTGGTCGCAACCGGACTTATATAGTGCGGTGACGTCACAGAATCCCCCGGTCTATGATGGCTTCATCTCTGCACATGTCATGCAGGCTTTTGCCTTCTTCCTCCCAGAATTCTTTGCCCCATGTAACGCATGTGTCGCAGCCAATTTTTATCAATGAAAAGCACACTTCGTTCACCGAAGTACCCCAACTTCCCGACTTCGTTCAGAACGAAGTTTTCCTGAAATTCTAAACGAAGTCCACTTCGTTAGAATCAATCGCCCTTTCTCTAACATAGGGCCAAAATCCATAAAAAAACTTATTTTTGGGGACAAACTTGAGATAACTCTAGTAGCGCCAAAATCCGTAAAAATGCAGATCTTAGCACAAAAATCCGTTAAAATTGGACTTTAGGGCCAAAATCCGTAAAAAAACGTGTTTTTGGCGACAAAAGCGAGATAGCTTTATTAGCACCAAAATCCATAAAAATGCAGATCTTAGCGTCAAAATCCGTAAACAATTTACTTTTTGGGCCAAATCCGTAAAAAAAAGTATTATTGGCGACAAATGCAGATAAACTTTATTAGCCCCAAAATTCGTAAAAATGCAGATTTTAGCTCCAAAAATCGTTAAAAATTTAAGTTTTTGGGCCAAAATCCGTAAAAAAAAACGTATTTTGGCGACAAACGCAAGATAACTTTTTTAGCGCTAAAATCTGTTTAAAAAGACTACAAATGACATATAAATGCAAAAAGGTGCTTTTTTTACTCTTTTGTAGGGCGGAGTTACACCCAAGGGTTAATTTATTATACATTAAAAAAAGGCTTAAAGATTTTTTGCCACGAGTAATGTTGACGTGGGATCCTCCAAAAGGGGGTATTTAATCCTTTTCTAAAATATTTGATTAAAAAAAGTAAAGCCTGGAGAGCTCAAGCTGCCTTTTATCCCCTGTTATTAAGCTTCTATTAATACGCCCCTGCAAGAGCTGCGGGCCGGGCTTGTGCTTCTTATCTGATGGATGAGCTGAGAAGCTTTCAAGGCCCCGGGGTAGAAATAGTTTTCTTTGATACGAATAACTTTTAGTGTGTTATCTGAGTAGATCCTGTTTATCTAATGACAGGAACATGAAAAAGTTTCAGCTGTGTGGAGAAGCTTTTGTCTTTTGTTCAAAAATACACTAGTTGTAGTTTGTTTTTTTGGGGTAGCTTTCACGGGGATCCCTTATGCAGCTCGTGCCTGGCTGTCTGTGTTCTTCTCTCTCACTAAGGGCTTTTTTAATTTGCTTCTTACGTAAGGGCACTCCGGAAAAACCCCTTTAAAGATAAGCAAAAAAAAAAGTGTAAAAAAAAAGCGCCCAAAAAAGAAAAAATCATTTCATGAATTTTTTTTATTTCGTTTTTGGGCGTTTTTTTGTCCACGCAGGGGGGGGGGGACATAGCCCAACAGCAATATGAGCGAAATATGCGCAAAATGCCACCCCAAAAAAACCGTGTGATTATCTTTACAAACTGTTTTTAAAAAAAAATGATGAGAACCCTTCAAAATTTCCAGTTGATTTATTCCCCAAGGGGTACAAATGAGGGGAAATTTTGTCTGAACCTGATGGAAAACCCTTGATAAGATTTTTTTATCCCCTTTAAAATTTTCATTAATTTGGAAAACCTTACTTTTTATTATGTCATTTTCATGATGGGCGGGTAATATGGTGTGGCTTGAAAAAAGTTCCCTGTCAGGCAAAACCCCTATTACATCCCTTTAACCATTTTGGCCCATTGTCTGAAAAAAACTAACACTTTGTGGGGGCCTCCTAAGATGGCATAAAAAAGCCTGGGTCTGAAAATTAAGAAAATGTCCCCCCGACAAAAGGGTTTTTTTGGTCAGTTTTTTCAGACGATTTCAGTTTTAAAAAACCATCTGAAAATCGCAACAACGTCCCCCATAGACTTTACTGAAAAAAAATTTCGTAGTCCCCCCCTGCAGGATTTTCCGCCCAACGGTTTCTCACACCGCCGGAGGTCCGAAAAACTTAGAACATGTTTATTCTTACATTTGGTTTCCAGACTGAAAATTAACATTGGATTCAATGTAAGCCACTCAGAAAGTGAGTGAGCGGTTTTTTTCCCAGGTTTTTGGGGGGTTTTAGTATTTTGCAAAAAAAAAAGTGAAGAATGTCCCACAATGGGGGTTTGTGTTTTTGAAGGTCATTTGCAAAAATTTTAAAACACAGGATTGCCTGCAAAGATTTCCTTGTTTGGAGGGGAAGAGAACGCATCAGCGTGCATTCCAAACATACCCCCCGCTAGGGGGGCGTGATGTGCGGTTGCAATCATTTTATATAATTTTTTAAAAAAGACCCCTGGAGCGCACACAATCAGTCTTGCTGAGACAAGTTCAACAGGGCCAGGAATCTCAGGGAGTGAGCTTTTGGCGAAGGAAAAAAAACACATGGTTTCTTTTACCAGTCAGGGATACTTTTGCACTCAGTACACTTTTCTGCTTGAAAATCAGTCCAAAATCCGATGGGGAAACCTGGTCAAAATCAGTTTTTGTGTCAAAAAACAGTCCAAAAACTGATTGTAATGAACGGTTCTGCTGAGGTCAAAACAGGGTTTTTGCCCTTTACCTGTAACGCCCTTTAAACTTTTCTACCCAAATGTTCCTAGGTTCTGTCACCTACTCAATCCCTCTGCCATAAATTGCAACTTATCCAATCCACCTCCTAATCCTGCCGGTTAACCCCTGTACTCCGATGGACTGGAGATAGCGTCACTGCACTTTACCTGAGGCCCCATATAAAACTCAAATCCAAAGCAAATTATACTGTACTTGATCTGCTAAGTGTTCACTATTTGATAACGATCAGCTCCAGCACAGACCTCTTAGGCAGATCCTTACTAGTGTTGAGCGATTATTATCGACAAAGTTGAAATCGGCACAGTTTTTATGTTGATCATATTTTTTAGATCACGCGATGATTTAGGTTAAAATCTGTGCATCATCTATTAAAATGCGCCATTTTCGGGTTTCCCTGTCATTTGGCGGCCGCAAATCAGATTACAGAATAGAGGGTGAATGTGTTGGACGTCATACGGGGGTGTGTATGGGTTTCGTTGGCGGAAAAATCACTGACCTCGTTTTTTCATGAACAGCCCCTTCTGTTCATTTTCGTGTGTTTTCGTATCTCAAGGAAGTGACGTGCCTCTGTCGTGCAAAAGCTCCAAAATTTTCTTTTGTTCACAGAGAAAAACTCTACTGTTAGCTGTGATCCTAGAACTGGGTAGACCAGAGATTTGCAGATTTTGGTAGTTAGGTGAATTTTAAAAAAAGGGATCTACCGCTGTAAAGTCACGGGGGGAGCGGAGGGGGGGGGGGCCCCCCCGGGGCGAACACAGCAAAACTCTATAAAGGATACTGGATATTTGCACCCAGGGCTTTGTGTAGACATTGCACTGCAATGGCTTTTTTATTAACAGTTTATGTTGAAAATTCTTGGATGTTGGGCACCTGAAAAAATTTTATTAGAAACAGGTCTTTTCTAGTAACTGCAGGGCTATTTGTTAGGTGCAAAAATCCACTTTTTTATCCTATACATTTAGAAAGGTGTTTTTTTCACTTTTTTGGGCAGTCAAACTTTGTTTATGGGTCCTTCACTTAAATTTTAATCCAGCAATTTTTTAGCACCACGGGGTATTGATGGTGCCAAAAAACCTTTTATTTTCCTACACATTTCAATACGTGTTTTTTTACTTTGGGCAGGGCCCGCTTTTTTTCATTTTGCCACCCTTTCAGTTTAAATTTGAATCCACATTTTGTTGTCACCCGGTGTATTGATAGGTGCCAAAAAAACCTTTTTTTTCTATAACATTTCAATAGGTGTTTTTTTCATTTTTTTCAGTCAAAGTTTGTTGATAGAGGAACCTTGCACTTTTAAAATTTTAATCCAGCAATTTTTGTATCCCACAGGTGTATTGTAGGTACCAAAAATACCTTTTATTTCCGTAACATTCAGATAGGGTTTTTTTTTTCATTTTGGTCAGTCAGGCTTTGTTTATAGGGTACCTTCACCGGGGGGGGTTGCTTAGGGTCCTAAAACATCCGGGGCCGGGCCCTGTGTTAAGTTTTGCTCAGAAGGGCGGGGTTCACACGGCGTTTTTTTACCCCCCCATGAACTGCGGCATGTGTTTTTACAGAGAGAAAACTGTGGCCAGCGCGTCCCTCTGAAGCTCCCACTAATATTTATTCTCCCAAGAACAGTTAATCGTTGCTCTCAGTGACATCTATGAGTTACCATAATGTTGGCCTGTACTTCGGGTGTATTGAAGTGAAATTTTCCCGCCAAAGTACGGACCAACTTATGTTATGTGAACATACACAGCGTATTTGGGGGGCATAACATGCTGTAATGCGGCCAAATTTTCGCCCCACAAATACGGTAAAATCATAGCGGTGTGGGCTAGGATTAGCTGCTGTTTTCCCTGCACATAGAACCCGCCCGTAAAAATAAGGACTGCCGCTTCTTTCAGGGGGAAAGTGAAAATGGATAGGAGGTGGCCAGAGCGCTGCTGAAATTACATGCTGGAGAGCACGTATTTCCCAAAACAGCAGGCGTATAACGGTGCGCACAGGTCTGTCCCACTATATGCTGTGTGAACATTACCCTTAGGGCAGTAACACCGTGTGTTTTAGAAGTACATGCTGTTCAGCGTGTACTTCCAAGCAAAGGGGGGGCGGTCCATTCACCTCCACTATCAGAGCGCGAAAAAAGAAGTGACGTCACTTCTCCCCCCCGGTGTACAATATATGTGTATTGTACGCACGGGAAAGAGACGAGATGTAATTCATAGCTCTGTGAGAACTATGAATTCAGTAATTTGTGGCACACATGTCGGGCGTAATGAAGCGAAAATACGCCACGAAATGCGCCCATGGTTTACGAAAGTGTAAAACATCCCCTTAGTCTGGTGAGGCAGCTAAAAATCATACGCAAACCCTGACAAATGAACAAGTATAAAAAATTATATTCAAATATGATTCGTCATCAGGTTGTAGTTTATATGTCTAAGGGTATGTTCACACAGCGTAATTGCGGTAATCCGTAGCTCTCATAGAGAACTATGGATTACACGTCCTCCTCCCATGCTTTAAAATTTCGATCATTTTTGTATGCATAGGGAGAAAAGTGACATGTCAATGCATGTCTATGGGGCTGGCGGGCTGTCCTCCCTTCCCCCCTCCCCGTGCTTTGAGAAGAGGGTGCTGAACAGGCGAGCTCCTAAAGCACCAGTGTATTGCGGCGCGTACCTTTACACGTCAAAATACACCGTGTGGACCATAGCCTAAGGGACACACAAGCAGGATTATTTTTTTACTGATTGAATGAGGGATATTGGGGCTATGTGTGTGTATACACCAATATACATACACATTTACACAGAAACATACACGAGACATACATACACAGAGACATATATTCAAAGATACATTTCACATACAATGCATAATACACACACACATATACACATATAAACATTACACTAGACATCTATACAAACACATACACACATGTATGCAATAAATACAATACATACACATTTGCATACACACATGCATACACATTGAGTTACAGTTCACATTCAGGAAATTATTGTGTCTCCCCCCTTATTACACTACTTGGAATTATTGTTCAGCACTGAGGCTCCTCACTCACTTGTTGCTGGTCTGGCCCAGGCGGATAAGACCAGAGCAGGGGCGGAGCCTCTCACGGCCCGGCCAGACAGCCGCTGCTTCCAGACTCACTTCCAGTGGAGCAGCGGCTCTCCCTCCTCCCTCCTCAGTCCAGTCATCCCGGGCAGTCGCACTCCCCCTCTTGCTGCACATAGCTGCTGCTGCTTTGAACTGGTTGGTGCTTCCAGGGACGCACACACAGTGGAACAGATGTCGGCTCTACAGGTCAAGTAATGACCTGGAACCGGACGTTCTGGATTCGGGGCACAGGGAGTCTGGTCCGGGGCTTGTGCCCCGAAGAAACCTACCTAGCGACGCCCCTGCCTTGCACTTAAATTTGAATCCAGAAATTTTGTAGTCACCACAGGTATATTGATAGGTGCCAAAAATTCCTTTTATTGTCCGTATACATTTCAGATACGTGTTTTTTTCACATTGGCGCAGGCCAGCTTTGTTCATTACAGCCACCTTGCAGTTAAATTTGAATCCAGCAATTTTTGTTGTCACCACAGGTGTATTGATAGGTGCCAAAAATACCTTTTATTATCCGTATACATTTCAGATACGTGTTTTTTTCACTTTTGGTCAGTCAAGCTTTGTTGATAGAGGTACCTTGCAGTTAAATTTGATCCAGCAATTTTGTAGTCACCACAGGGGTATTGGGTAGGTGCCAAAAAATACCTTTTATTATCCGTATACATTTTTTGATAGGTGTTTTTTTTTCACTTTTTGGGCAGTCACGCTTTGTTTGATAGAGGTTACCTTGCACTTAAATTTGAATCAAAACAATTTTGTAGACATCACAGGTGTATTGGTAGGTGCCAAAAATACCGTTTATTATCCGTTACATTTCAGATAGGGTTTTTTTTTTCACTTTTGGTCATTCAAGTTTGTTGATAGAGGTACCTTGCACTTAAATTTGAATCCAGCAAATTTTGTAGTCACACAGGTGTATTGATAGGTACCAAAAATACCTTTTATTACCGTATACATTTCGATAGGTGTTTTTTTCACTTTTGGTCAGTCAAGCTTTGTTGATAGGGGTACTTTGCACTTACATTTGAATCCAGCAATATTGTAGTCACCACAGGTGTATTGATAGATGACAAAAATACCTTTTGTTATCCGTATACTTTTCAGATAGGTGTTTTATTTCACTTTTGGTCAGCCCGCTTTGTTATAGAGGTACCTTGCACTTAAATTTGATCCAGCAATTTTTGTAGTCACCACAGGTGTATTGATAGGTGCCAAAAATACAGTTTTTTATCCTATACATTTCAGTTTACGTGTTTTTTCACTTTTGGTCAGTCAAGCTTTGTTGATAGAGGTACCTTTCACTGAAATTTGAATATAGCAATTTTGTAGTCACCACAGGTGTATTGATAGATGACAAAAATACCTTTTATTATCCGTATACATTTCAGATAGGTGTTTTTTTCATTTTTGGTCGGGTTCACGCTTTGTTGATTGAGGTACCTTGCATAAATTTGAATCAAGAAATTTTTGTAGTCACCACAGGTGTATTGGTAGGTGCCAAAAATACCGTTTATTATCCGTATACATTTCAGATAGGTGTTTTTTTCACTTTTGGTCAGTCAAGCTTTGTTGTTAGAGATACCTTGCACTGAAATTTGAATCCAGCAATTTTGTAGTCACCAAAGGTGTATTGATAGGTGCCAAAAATACATTTTATTATCCGTAAACATTTCAGATAGGTGTTTTTTTTTTCACTTTTGGTCAGTCAAGCTTTTTTTGATAGAGGTACCTTGCACTTAAATTTGAATCCAGCAATTTTGTAGTCACCACAGGTGTATTGATATGTACCAAAATTCCCCTTTTATTATCCGTTATACATTTCAGATAGGTGTTTTTTTCACTTTTGGTCAGTCAGGCTTTGTTGATAGAGGTACCTTGCACCAGGGGCGTTGCTAGGGTCCTAAAACATCCGGGGCCCGGGCCCTGTGTTAAGTTTTGCTCAGAAGGGCGGGGTTCACACGGCGTTTTTTACCCCCCCCCATGAACTGCGGCAGGTGTTTTTACGAGAGAAAAACTGTGGCCAGCGCGCCCCTTGAAGCTCCCACTAATATTTTATTCTCCAAGAACAGTTAATCGTTGCTCTCAGTAACATCTATGAGTTACCATGATGTTGGCCTGTACTTCGGGTGTATTGAAGTGCAATTACCCGCCAAAGTACGGACCAACATTATGTTATGTGAACATACACAGCGTATTTGTGGGGCATAACTGCTGTAATGGGGGAAAAAGTTCCCCCCACAATACGGTAAAATCATAGCGGTGAGGGCTAGGATTAGCTGCTGTTTTCCCTGCACAAAAACCCGCCCTTTAAAATAAGTGACCTGCCGCTTCTTTCAGGGGGAAAGTGAAAATGGATAGGAGGTGGCCAGAGCGCTGCTAAAATTTTACATGCTGGAGAGCACGTACTTCCAACAGCAGGCGTATAACGGTGCGCACAGGTCTGTGCCACTATATGCTGTGTGAACATACCCTTTGGGCAGTACACGGTGGGGTTTTAGAAGTACATGCTGTTCAGCGCGTACTTCCAAGCACAGAGGGGGCGGTCCATTCACCTCCACTATCAGAGCCGCGAAGAAGTGACGTCACTTCTCTCCCCCGGTGTACAATATATGTGCACTGTACGCACGGGAGAGACGAGATGTAATTCATAGCTCTGTGAGAACTATAATTTCAGTAATGTGGCACAACATGTCGGGGCTAATGAAGCGCAAATACGCCCGGGGAAAGGCCCATGGTTTTACGCAGTGTGAACATACCCTTAAATCTGGCTGAGGAGCTAAAATCATACGCAACCCTGGCAAATGACAAGTATAAAAAATTATATTCAAATATTGATTCGTCATCAGGTTGTTGTTTTTTGTCTAAGGGTATGTTCACACAGCGTTAATTGCGGTAATCCGTAGTCTCATAGAGAAAATTTGGTTTACACGTCCTCCTCCCATCGTACATACGTTTATATTGTATGCATAGGGAGATAAGTGACATGTCAATGCATGTCTATGGGGCTGGCGGGCTGTCCTCCCTTCCCCCCTCCCCGTGCTTTGAGAAGACGTGCTGAACAGCGCGAGCTCCTGAAGCACACAGTGTATTGCGGCGCGTACCGTACACGTCACAATACACCGTGTGACCATAGCCTAAGGGACACACAAGCAGGATTATGTTTTACTGATGTGAATATGAGGTGATATTGTGGATATGTGTGTATACACCAATATACATACACATTTTACACGTAAAATACACAGAGACATACATACACAGAGACATATTTCAAAGATACATACACAACAATGATACATACACACACACATATACACATATAAAACATACCAACAGACATCTATACAAAACACATACACACATGTATGCACATAAAAAACAATACATACACATTTGCATAAAAACACTGCATACACATTGAGTACAGTTCACTTTCAGGAACATTATTGTGTCTCCCCCTTATTACACTACTTGGAAATTTTTGTTCAGCACTGAGGCTCCTCACTCACTTGTTGCTGGTCTGGCCCCAGGCGAGATAAGACCAGAGCAGGGGGCGGAGCCTCTCACGGCCGGCCAGACAGCCGCTGCTTCCAGACTCACTTCACAGTGTGAGCAGCCGGCTCTCCCTCCTCCCTCCTCAGCTCCAGTCATCCCGGGCAGTCGCACTCCCCCCCTCTGCCTGCACATAGCTGCTGCTGCTTTGAAAATGTTGGTGCTTCCAGGGACGCACACACAGTGGAACAGATTGTCGGCTCTACAGGTCACAGTAATGACCCGGAACCGGACGTTGAGTTTTGGGGCAGAGGGAGTCTGGTCCCGGGGGTGTGCCCCGAAAAAACCTACCTAGCGACGCCCCTGCCTTGCACTTAAATTGAATCCAGAATTTTTGTATCACCACAGGTATATTGATAGGTGCCAAAAATTCCTTTTATTGTCCGTATACATTTCAGATACGTGTTTTTTTCACATTGGCGCAGGCCAGCTTTGTTCATACAGCCACCTTGCAGTTAAATTTGAATCCAGCAATTTTTTTGTCACCACAGGTGTATTGATTGGTGCAAGAAAACCTTTTATTATCAGTATAGATTTCAGGTAGGTGTTTTTTTCAATTTTGGTCAGGCAAGCTGTGTTGATCGAGGTAACCCTTTCAGTTAAATTTGAATCCAGCAATTTGTAGTCCCCCAGGTGTATTGATTTGGTGCCAAAAAAACCTTTTATTATCCATATACATTTCAGATACGTGTTTTTTTTTTTCATTTGGGGCAGTCACGCTTTGTTGATAGAGGTACCTTGCATTTAAATTTGAATCAATCAATTTTGTAGACATCACAGGTGTATTGGTAGGTGCCAAAAATACTTTTTATTATCCGTATACATTTCAGATAGGTGTTTTTTTTTTTTCACTTTTGGTCATTCAAGCTTTGTTGATAGAGGTACCTTGCACTTAAATTTTAATTCCAGCAATTTTGTAGTACCACAGGTGTATTGATAGCTACCAAAAATACCTTTTTTATCCGTATACATTTCAGATAGGTGTTTTTTCACTTTTGTTCAGTCAAGCTTTGTTGATATTGGTACCTTGCACTTACATTTTGGGAATCGCAATATGTAGCACCCTGGTGTATTGATAGATGACAAAAAAACCTTTTGTTTTCCGTTTTACTTTCAGATAGGGGTTTTTTCCTTTTTGGTCAGTCACGCTTTGTTGTTGAGGTCCTTGCATTAAAAATTTAATCCACAATTTTGTAGTCACCACGGTGTTTTGATAGGTGCCAAAAAAATTTTT
>JAODAL010057951.1:0-22377 GCA_025379985.1 Phyllomedusa bahiana | reverse complement strand
TTTAGTTAGAGGAGAGGTTTAGTAAATTAAACTTTTTTAGTTTAAGAAAAGATGGTTTCGGGGGGAAAAGATTAATTTATATAAATATAAAAAGGGTTCCCACAAAAAGTAGGGGGGAAAAATTATTTCAAGTGACCCCCCCTCAAAAGAAAAGGGGGACTTTTCCCTTCGACTAGAAAAAAAAAGGGGAAAAGAAGAGTTTTCCTGTAAGAATGGAATCTGGGGAATCCCTGCTGTGGGGCTTTTTTGGCAGGAACTTAGAGAGTTTCAAAAAAGGGCTTAGATCCCTCCCTTGAAAAAAGAATATTAATCTTTTGTAGCTTTTTAAAATTCTGGATCTGGTGGTGGGGGCTCTGGGGTCGGATACTCTCCCTGGAGCCTAGGTTCATCCCTTGTGGGTTTCGGGGATTCCCGGGGAGGTAGGATAATGTCCTTGTCTCCTCCCATCCCCCATTTACCCCCCCCTTGGGTTAACTTGGGCATTTGTCTTCTTTAAAACCGTAAAACTACGTAACTATGTATTTTCCATCTCTTTTGGTCCGGTTCTTCTGAGAACTATTCCCCCATCTTGCGGGAGAATTTTTGGGTGCCTGTCTCTGAAGCCCCTGTGTTTCTATTACCAATGGGGAGATCTTGCGTCCCCAGTCTTTTCTTTTATAGTTGGAATTTCCCCACCAGGAGCAATTTTTCTCCCTAGTCCTGTCGCCTATTTTTGTTGCCCGTTTTTTTGGTCTTCCGTGGTTAGCCCCGGGCCCCATCCTTGGTTGGAAAATGGATGAAAGAACCGGTTTAAAGCAGTCCCCACTGTTTAAGCCGATTCCTGGCGTCCTGTGAGGCTCGAGCGCCCTTTATGGCGCGCACGTGGAAATATTTGGCTGTTTAAAAAGTGTCCCCAATACCCCCGGTGACCCGGAAGGAATTCCTGACCCTTAAACCCGGTCGTTTGTTGTTGTCTACTACATGGCTTTACCCCGTCTGCTGCATACGTTTCCCGTGATAGTTTATCCTGGTTACCTGTGCGCTATCATGGTTATTGCTGCTACCCCCAGTCCTTAACTGCTGTTACCTGTTGCTGCACCTTGTTATTACTGCTTATACTGTTGCTGCACCAGTCGGTACTACGTGTTACCGGGGCTGCACCAGTCTGTTTAAAATACTTCTATCCTGTGGCTGCACCTCTGTTATACTGTGTATACTGCGTGCCCAAAATCCCTTACAATGGTATATGTACGTACCAAGTTTTAAGTCCCGGGATGTGTTTCCTGTCAATGGATACACCTACGTGTTCTGTACCCCTCGGCATTGTATTGTCTGGTTTTGGGACCCCAAATACCCGCAAAACCTTTTATATTTGGAGATGTTCCCCCTTTTAATGAAAAGGTCTTTTAGTCACCTCTTGTACAGGTTACTGTATGGGCAAATCATTTTTTAAAATCACAAGGTTGTAAAGGGGGCACATTTTTGGAAGTGAGAAAATTCCAGAATACTAGGTGAGGAAAAATGATCAAATTTTTATTTAGTTTATTTATTATAACTTTCCCCCAACCCCCGCCCCCGGCTCCCCCTTCGGAACCTGCTCCTTGTCCCCGCTCCACCTCTTTTTCCCTCACACTTTCTCCCTTTTAAGTGACTCTGTCCCCATCTACGCCCCCCCCCCCATCCAAATGAGTTTTTCACCGACCCCAGGGCCCCGCCACTGCCCTTTTTGAACCCTTTTTTTCCCGGCTTCTCCACTTTCTCTTTTACGACATCCCACTATATAGGGAGACTTCAAACCCCTAAACCCCCCCATCAGTTTCCAAAAACTCCTTTCATTTTGTTCCCCCCTTTGACCTCCCCCAGTGGCCCTCAGGACCCCTCACAAAGGGGGAAACATGGCCCTCATTTTCCCCCCGCCTTGCCCCCATTGATTCTCAAATCCCCCCCCCCCTATCTGACCACAACTGCTTCCCTTCTCTACCTCTCCCCCCCACCTGCTCCTCCGTCTCTATCCAATGACCCTGAGGAACCAAAAACCCCTCAACCATCTCATCTTTGACTTCTTCACCTCTTTCTACTTTTTCCCCATTTAATGACCCCCGACGCAGCCCCCCCCTTTTACAACAACAATCATCAACCCCTTTACTCGTCGCTCCTCCAAACAACAAAAACCCCCCAAAAACAACAGAAACCCGGACACAGCTCCATAAAAACTGAGGGGTTTCTTCCAGAGGTGCCGAAAGCCGTGGAAGAAAACGCATCCACTGATGCTTTGCCTTTTTACAAACAAACACTGATACATTTTAAATCTGCCTATCAGCCAAACAGGTTACTTTCCCCCCTCTCTTCCTCCGTCCACAACCCAGACAATTAGTCAAAACCTTCAACTTTTCTTGTCCACCAGCACCTACCTCCCATCCCTCTTTCAGCAGACAATTTGCCACTCACTTCTCAGAAGATCAACCACATCAGAGAAAGCTTCAGCCCGCAGTCGCCCCACCACCTCTTTACCTTGCAAAATGCTTCAACCTTAAATTGACTTCCCCACGGTTCATCATTGACAAGCTGTCCTCTTTTCTGTCAAATCAACCTCCACTACTGTAGTCTTGATCCACTGCCATCCAAATCATTCTAGACCTCAGTGCTTCTATATTCCCAGCGTACCCATCTCTTCACCTATCACTAAACCTCTGGCATCATTCCTTCGCCTTTTAAACATGCTACTATCATTCCACTTAAAAAAACAACCATTGACCATCCTTCCCTGTGTCAACTATCGCTCATATCTACTGCTCCCTTTTTGCTTCAAAACTCATCGAGCGCGATGTCTATCTTCAGCTGACTCCTCTCACCTCTCTCCAAGCTCTTCTTGACACAATCCAATCTGTTTCCGGACCCCCATCCACGAAACCGCCCGAACAAAGTTCATAATGACCTAGTAATAGTGTTGAGCGATTTTTATCGACAATGTTGAAATTCAGCCGTATTTTATGGTGTGAAATTTTCAGATCATGCGATAATACGGTTAAAATCTGTGCATATCTATTAAAGATCGCGCCATTTTCGGCGCTTCCTGTCATTTTGGCGGCCAGCAATCAGATTAAGATAGGCAGGTGAGATGTGTGTGCGACGTATTGATGGGATGTGGGTAGAGTTTTTGGGGTGGGGGGATGTGTCTTATTGGGGTGTAATCCCCCCCCACCCCCCCCCCCCCCCTTTGGGGGGTTGCGAATTGGCTGGAAAAATCACCTGACTGGCATTACATTGACGCGTATTCCTGTTCAGCTTAGTGTCTGTCTCAGCGTTCATAGGAATAGCGAACCGTGCGCTCTGCCTGTGGCCAAACAGCTCAGCGAAATTAGTCTATTCTGACACAGAGAAACCTCTACTATTGCTGTGATCTGTCAATTTAGTTAGATTAGAGATTTGAAGATTTTATGTACGTTTAGCTAGAGAATTTTAAAGCCAGCATCTACGCTGTAAAGTCACAGGAGGAGCGAGGGGGGGCTGGGGGGGCGCGAGTCGCGAACACAGACAAGTCTATTCTATAAAGAACACTGGATAAAGTTCCGAGACTTAGTGGTAGAACATTGTACTGCAATATCTTTATTATTAACAGTTTGCTATTGAAAATATTTATGGATATAGGGCAGCCTGAATTATATTGGAATACACATCATTTCTTGTAACTGCAGGTTTCTTTGTTAGTGCCAAAACTCCACTTTGATTATCAGTATATCATTTAGATAGGTGGTTAATTTTCAATTTTACCCATTCAACCTGTGTTGATATTATCCACTTGCAGTTAATTACATCTGCAATCTTGTTAGTCAGCACAGGTTGTTTGTTGCAAAAATACACGTTGTTTTACGGAAAAACATAACAGGATACGTGTTTTCTTGACTTTTGTGCACCAGCTTTGTTCATTGAGCCAGCATCCAGTAAATCTTAAAACTCAGCAATTCTAAAGTCACTCACAGGTGAATTGAAAGTGCAAAAAATCACCGTGTATTAATACGAAACATAACAGATACGTGTTTTTTGACATTTTGCGCACCCCGCTTGTTCATTGACGTCAGATCCCACGTAAATCTTAAACAGCCCAATTCTATAGTCACCAAGGATGAATTGAAAGGTGCAAAAAATACCGTGTATTTTACGAAACATTACAGGGATTGTGTTTTTTGGACTTTTGCGCACCAGCTTTTTTTCTTTGCCGCAGCATCCAGTTAAATTTATAAAACGCAACTCTATAGTCATACAGGTGAATTGAAGGTGCTAAATACTACCGTTATTATACGAAAACTAACCAGAATTATGTGTTTTATGATTTTGCGCACCAGCTTTTTTCATAGACGCTAGCTTTCACAAGTAAATCTTAAAACAGAAATTATATAGCCACCACAGGTGAATTGAAAGGTGCAAAAGAATACCGTTTTTTATACGAAAAACATAAACTGATAGTTGTTTTTTTACTTTGGCCAGTCCAGATTTGTTGGTAGGACTCGACCTTGCAGTTTAAATTTGATCCAGCAAATTTTGTTTTGATTAGAGGGATTGAGAATAGCTGTGATTGGCAGATTTTTTATAGAGGGACTTTTCCAAAAACTATTCCATATCTCAAATTTTTATATTTCAGAACATGGAGCGAAAAAGCAGGAGGTAGCCTGAGCAAAGACGGGGGTTAGCACATGGAGGTAGAGGTACGAGAGCGAAGGTGCTCCTTCCAGTGCTGGCGACGACCGCATGCCAGGGATGTCTGTTGCAGGGACCGTAGGCTGTATCGCTGGGTCAGGGCTGTGAAATCTAAAGTATCGAACATAGTCGCAATTGACCTACAGTTGTTAAATGCAACCTGCATTAGCTGTCTTACTCATCATCTCTCAAGTCATCGGGCACAAATGTCGTCATCCAGCATTACAGCATCGTCCTCCAACATGAAGCGCCCTCAACTGTCAAATCGTGACAACACTTTGGATAATCCATTTGAAGATAATCCGTTTGAAGACCTCTTGTTGTCCAAACTGCGGGTTGGGGTCAGAAGGCATGTAAAGATCAAGAGGATGATTAGTCTGCTCTGAGGCCCAGTTATGATGCATCAGAGGGGTGAAGGAAGCCGGTCAATCCGGCAAAAAATCAGGGCGGTCGTGGGCAACGCCTTGCTGTGCCCTTGCTTGTACGCCGCAGTTCTGGATGCAGAAAGTCAAGGTCGACCAGTACTGTGTTGATGATGATGATGATGCGACGTTGCGGATCCATCTGGTCTTTTCCGCAGATTTTCTTGCGAAGCGGCTTCATCAGTGACGAGGAGGAATGGGACAATGGGGTACGTGTCAATAGTGGTCCCCACAAATAAGGGAGAGGGCGGGGTCGCCGACGTCCGCTGATATGAATTCCGCCAGATCGGTCAGCGCCAAACCCCGCTCTCGTTATCGCGTCAAAAGGTAAGGACTCTCAAGCATGGCCTCTTTGAGCAAGCCTCTCGCTGTCACCCAGCGATTCGTATATGCGCCATTGGCGTAAACGCAAAAGATAGAGGCATGAACCTTAAGGGTTAACCACACCAACCATGTTATAGTCACATCAGCGAATGCATGAGTTGAAATGGAGGGAAACACTTGGGCCAAAAAAGGCCAGACCACGCGGCCTCCAACCATGTCACACACTCTGTCTCCGCCTCCTCGAGACACCACCAAGCGTTTCCACAGCTGCCCATGTCTCTCAGAGTCATGATCAGGGATCAGCCTCCGCTTCAGCCTCCAAACGGCTCGCTCCGAGTACCATCCTCAGACACCAGAGGACCTCACATCTCTACTCCTTTTCCTTCTGCCAAGTTTGACGACCTGCACGCGTTACAGCGGCCAGTCTAGCAGCCAGCCTTTGTCTTCAAGGGTTTGGGAGCAGACGAAACATTTAACCAGAACCTTCCAAAGCCAAAAGCTGAATGTCGGCATTGCAGGGCCTTTTGGCCTTTGGAAATGTTGCCTTTCCGCTCTGGTGGACACAGATGGGTTTCCGACCACGTATGCCTCAGTCTGCCCCCCAATACCAGATAGACGAGGCAGGCTTTTCCTTTGCCAGATACGGCGTCTCCCTGGCTCAGACACGTGTCATCTAAAATTTCAAGCGCGTTTGTCTGATCTGTGTCGGAAAAGTCCATCTCACCACCGCCCATGGATAGTAAGCACGGCCAAGGCCGCTTATATCTCTGTGACAGCTCACTGGGTGGCATGGGTGGATGTCCTCTGGGGGTGTCGGTGGCTCCTCAGGATCGGCGCACGTCTTCAAATCGCACAGGGATGGTGCATGAGCTCTTCCCCCAAAGGTCCTCTGGTGGATCACGTGCACCAGAGGACACCAGGCGTTGTTTTTGAAAATTAATCTGCCTTGGGAGAACCGTCACACAAGGTCATGAGATGTTGGAGGCCTCTCCGCAACAAGAGCACGGTCGCGTATGGCTGTGGTGACCCAAGAAACCTTGTGCCAGGCTAAGGGGGTTTGTGCTTTAACGGCGCGAATCGGCTTGGGCCGCCCTATAGATCGGTTTTAGGCTGGAGCACATCTTGCTGGCACTGTCATGAACCTTGTGTCCAGATAATCTTCTAAAGAGCTCCTCGGGTCTGGATGCCTGCTGAAGAAAGATAGGCTCGAGGTTTGAGTTCGCACTTCCGCTCGTTGACCCTGCTTTCGTCCAGCCTGTGACTGCGTAGTGGCAGCGTCTCGCTCGGCCTCCAACGTCTACCGTTCATTGTTGATCGTGGGCAACACGCTCGGAATTCCACACCTCACGATGCTCCAGCGATTAGTGGGAGCAGCGGCATGCCATTAGCAGTACGAAGTGAAACATGGCCCTGTCAAAGCATGGTGACGGACCTCGGGGTGTTGAGCCACGTCGAGTGGAGGCAGGTGTGTAAGTGCTCTGCTACCATCTTTCAGTTTTGAAGAAGCACCCACAAAATGGTCAGTGCGGACGATGCTTGTCGCATGACCATTGTGGTGAAATAGTTTGGAACGATGTTGGACACTCTGAAACATTATAGGTCAACCGCCAGCGACGGAGGAGGAGACGGACACAGATGCAGACAAGACCTTTCTCTCCGTCAAATCACAAGGCCCGACAGTCTTCTCAATTTTATCGGTCTTGTTAGGCACAGTGCGTTCAGGGTCCAGAGCTAGTGCAAGGCGGGCACCTAAGCGTTCTTCAGGGGGCCATCATCTGAGGCAAGTCAGGGCTGTGTTGAAGCTGTTGCCGGAGAAAGCGGAGGAGGATGAGGAGGAGGAGGAGGAATTCATAGGACACTGATGTCACTGCACTTGGAAAGAGGTGGCAGTGAATTTGAGCTGATGAGGAAGGATGAGGTTTGCTAGTGCCCTCAACCCAGAGGCTGGGAATCAAGGCTCCATCTATCACTGAGGTGCTTGGTAATGCTCCCATTTCCTCCAAACATGGATCCTCGCATTAAGGCTCATCAAAAATGAACAAACAGTTATGGGTGGGCACCCTGGATCCCGGTACATACAAAACTCGGCACTTTCTTCACCACCAATAGAGAGTAATGCAGGAAATGGGACCTTGGGAATTGATCAACTGGAGGCATCTGATGTCTGTCTGTCTTCACGTTCTTCAAATGGTCACGGTGGAACTATACGCCTCAGTGACGTGACAGCAGATAGAGTGCCAAGTTAGCCGTAGCAGGCAGCAGCTCACGGCAGCAGCAGCAAGGTGGCAGATGCCTAATGGGTGACACATCTGGCTATCTATATTTACACTTCACAAAGCCATGCAATGCAGGCCACAGATACAAACACAGAGGACCAGCTTTAAGATCATGGTGCCACGATATCTGCGTTCTCATACACGATGTTTTTGTAGTGTTCCGGACCCAATAGCTTCTGGTATCAAAATGGACGAATGGCCCGAGCTGGCTCGCCACGCCAGAGAAGGTGTTGTTGCAGCAGCCAGCAGTATATCTGAGCGGACTTCAGCAAGCGGAGGAGTATTAAGACCAAAGCATCAGGGCTTTCACAGATAATGTGGATCGTTTGACTTTCATCAAGAAGAAATCAGGCTTGGACTCTGATGAGGTTGTCGGGCACCAATTTTTTCTCCGAGGTCTCCGATTAGTTGTGGTTATTCACAATTCCTCTCCAAACAGGAACATGGTCTCTTGAAAAACATATTTTAAAATGATCATTTCTTACTGCAATTTTGATTCTCAATTCCAACAGGTTCATTTTGTGGTTTTGCTGATGTGGTGACTTAAAAGACACACAAGGTTCATGACAAAACATATTACCCAAATTTCTCACTTCATCTTTAGAATTTTTCACAATGTAGGGTTTTGGGGTCACTGTTGCATCCAATTTTTTTTCAGGGCTGAGAGTCTATTGTTATAATTTTCTGTTGGTGGTCATGTTGCTATGAGAATACAGCAATAATCATGGTCCTTTGGAACAGAAATGTGGCTTCTAAGTGGTATTTCTCCTTCTCCATTTATTAAAAGTGGTGAGAAGTCATATTTAAATTTTTTTGGGGTCCATGTTGCTGTGGAGATACAGCAATATCATGGTTCCTTTGGAACAGGAAAATGTGGTTCTAGAGTGGCCATTTCTCTTCACAATGTTGAACAGTTGGCTGGAGAAGTCATTTTTATAATTTTTTGGTCATGCTGCTCTTGAATGGAGCATAATATAAGGACTATTCTAAAAACAATGTTGTTTTATTAGACATCTTGTTTCTTCAACAATTGTGCACAAGTGGATCATGGGTTTTGTTTGAATTTTTGGGGCATTTTGCTGTGACATGCAGTATATAAAGGTTCCGCTATTATAAAAATGTTGTTTCTATCAGACTTAGTTCTTCAAATTGTCCAAAGTGGTTCAAGGGTTAACTGCTTTGAATTTTTGAGGCATTTGCTGTGACATGCAGCTATATACAGTCCTATTCTAAAAAATGTCTGTTTCTAACAGAATTTGTTCTTCACAATTGTTCCAAAGTGGATCAAGGGTCATGCTTTGAATTTTTGGAGGCCATTTGCCTGTGACATGCAGCTATATAAGGTCTATTCTAAAAAATGTTGTTAAACAGACATTTTTCTTCCAATGGTCAAGATTGGCTCAAGGGTGATTGTTGCTGTCTAAGAAACAGGATAGGTTTAGACAATGTTAATGGATAAGTTGCAAAGATGACTTGTTTTTGCAAGTTCTTTAACATTAGTCTATCAATCCCTTTATTGACGACAACCCTTTAATACAAATAAAAGAAGAGAAACAATAGACATGGTGGGATTCCATCGATTTTAAAATATTTGTTTTCTAGAATTTAATAGTACCTAAAAACAGCTTGCAATGTACCAAAATAAGCTATGAAGTAGTTAAACCAAATTTCATCTGAATTGTACAAGGGAGGTACAGGATAACTTGAACCAAGATGTAGGATATTAGAGGTTCAAGGAGTATGGAGTCCGGACAGAGAATCCTAAGTACAGAGACAATTTCCTCCAGTACATTGAGTAAAATGACGAAAAGAATGCCTAGATAAAGGGCAACCTGGGTGTAACAGGATGGTTTCCACCCGGTATTTCCAAGTGAAGTTCAAAATTGGTCCACATCTCATACTCGGAAGGGCAAGCGTGGTGGTGGGAGTGCTACCCAGGTATTTGACTGTGTAATGCAGAAAGGACTGGATGGTTCTACACTTCCGCTTCGCACTCTGTTTGACGGAAAGTTTTCATTGCTGAGTAATGGGCATTTTTAACCTGCGTTGTTTAATAGATGACGGACGCCAGCCTGGGACTCTCCACCGCACCCACTGTAACTCGGGCCTGGGTATGCTGTGGCCCAGGCAGTATAGTCAATGTCAGTGAAAATTAAAAAATGGTGGATGAAAGACTCCTTTTGTTCCTGCAACTTTTTAAATAGTGGGAGGGGGGTCATGCTAGTTTGGTGCTCATTGCTGTGGCCAGGACAGGTATTAGTCAATGTACAGTGAAAACTAATGGTGCGTTGAAAGATCCTTTTTCCTGGAACTTTTTAAATCTGGGGTTATGCAGGTTTGGGGGCTCTGCTGTGGCAGGACAGGTATAGTTACTGTCGTGGAATACTAAAATGGTGTTTGGAAAGACGCTCCTTTTTCGGCACTTTTTAAAATGTGGGGGTATGCAAGGTTAGGGGTCTTTGCTGTGGCAGGACAGGTATAGTCAGATGTCCAGTTGCTGAACAACTAAAAATGGCTTGGTTTCGAAGGGATCCTTTTTCGCACTTTTAAATGTGGGGTCATGCAGGTCTTGGGGCTCATTGCTGTGGCCAGGACAGGTTATAGTCAATGTCCAGTGAATAATTGGTGGATGAAAGACTCCTCTTTTGCCGGGCAGCTTTTTAAATCTGGGGTCATGCAGGTTGGGGTCATAGCTGCGTTCCCAGGACAGGGATATTCAATGTCAGTTCAAGTAACAGATGAAGGTTCAAATATATGCTTTTCTGCGCACTTTTTTAATTTGGTGGGTGATGCAGGTTTACGGGTTCATGCTGTGGTACAAGACCGGGATAGTGAATGGTGTGTGTTTTTTTTCTGTGGCTTTTATAACTCAGTGTGTCTGCTATGATTGTGCAGTCATACATGTGACTGTTGTGGATGTTAATTTCAGCTCTCCAGCCCTGTTTGGAGTGTAACGATATGAAAGGTGTTGTGTCTCCCATAGACTTTAATGGTCATCGTCATTAATCCGACTGCTCCTATCGAAAACCTTATCGAAGGTGGCCGACTATCGGACTTATCGCCGATGTCGATAGCCAACGTAATCTTTTATTTTTTATTTAAAATAAAAATTTAAAAATAAATTTTTATTTTTGTTTTTACTAAATTAAAATTGGTCAACATACTAGTAACTGTTAAAGCCTCATGCACATACTCTGTGTTCTCATTTAGACTGTCTCTGCCTTTGACTATGTCAACATTCCCTCTGCTACCAAAGTCTCTCCTCGGCATCTCGGACTGGGCCTTTCTGGTATCCTCTGTACCATACTGATCGGACTTTCAGGTATCTCATTCTCGCTTCCACCTCCTCCCACGGCCTCTCTTTCTGTTGGTTGTCCCTTGGGGTCAGTCTGGGTCTTTACTCTTTCTCTTCTTACCATCTTGGCTTCAGGTCAGTCAAGTTATCACACGGCTTTATTACCTATGTTGCTGACGATACCCAAACTCTCTCTGCAGATTGTCTATTCTCTACTCTTCCCGGATCAGACTGTCTGTCCTCCATTTCCTCCTTCTTCTCTAGTTCTACAACTAAATGTGGATGAAAACAAATCATAATCTTTCACGTCCAACCTCAACTCCTGCCTGATCTCTCTATGCCAGTCAACGGCTCTCCACACTCTTACTGTTCGCAAAGTCCGCTGCTTGGGTAATCCTAGACTCGTCTATCTTTCAACCCACACATCCCCCAAACCCTCACTCAGCTGCCGCCATTCACCTGAAAAACATCTCTCGCATCCGCTCATTCCTCAACTATGACATACAATAAATGCTGGTCATTGGCCTTGTCATCTCGCTAGACTATCAACATCCTTCTTGGGCCTCCCTGTCGCACCTTGTACCCTCCATTCATCCTTATACTTGTGCCGTCTATCCACCTCTCTCAGTAATCCTCTGCTTCTCTCTGCCAATCTTCCTGGCCTTCATTGCCCAGCGATTCATTTCGAGCTACTAAACATGACTACAAGGCCTCTCCTGTGACTATCCCTCCATTATCTATGCCTAATTTCCTACATATTCCCCTCACGCAATCTCGATCTCACAGGAACCTTGTCCGCTGCTCTCCCCTTTTAGTCTAACACCCCTGTCTCCTAATACTTCTCTCGTGCTTACCACACTCTGGATACTCACTGCCCTAACACATCAGGACTCTCTACACTCTCACCAGCTTCATAAAGTAAGCCTGAAAACCATTTCTTCAGGATTGCTATACACCTAACTAACCTTGTTGTCAACTAATTCTCCAACAAACATGTCTGCTCACCTGTGTCTCTCTTCCCCTCCTTGTAGGATTGTAAGCCTCGGGGTAGGTAGGAGTCCTCTCTCGCCCTCTGTCGTGAACAATGTGTCATTAATCACTTATCAGTGTATGTTTGGGACCTCATGTTATGTATGTAACCCCCTCGAATATGTACCAGTGCCCTGGGATCAATGGGCTTTAAACTAAATAAATAATAATAATTATAAGTTGCCATTGGATCAGGGCGACTGTACATTCGAGGTGGGTTATATACATACATATGTTCAACACGAGTACAATGATAAATGATGATGACAATTGGCACGACAGAGGGAGCGAGGACCCTATCCACGAGGGGAATACTATCCTACATAGAGGAGAGGAAGGAGACAGCAGGGTGTGGGGCAGACATGTGTGTCGGGGTAATACTGTGGCAGCAGGGTTATTGTAGGTTCTAGGCAAGCTGAAGGAAGGGTTTTCAGGTTGCTTTTGAAGCAGGGTAAGTGGAGGAGAGTTTGATGTGTTGGGGCTTGAGTTTCTAGAGTGTGGGGGAAGAAGGAAAGTGGTCATTGGAGACTCGGTTGTGTGATGAGCTGATAAGGGTGAGAGAGAGAGGAGCGGAGATTGCCGTGAGGGGTAGCATATCTGGGATTAGGGCAACAGTATATGGAGGGGGGATAGGTTATGGAGAGCCTTCGCTAGGTCATGGTTAGTAGCTTGAAATTGAATTAATGGGCAATGGGAAGCCAGTAAAGGGGTTGGCAGAGGGGAGAGGCAGGGGAGTAGCGGGGGAGAGAGGTAATAAGAGGGGGCCGCAGATTTTAAGGATGGTTTAAAAGGGGAGAAAGGGAGGGGGGTTGGAGGGAAAGGGCCCACAAAACCCAAGATGTTGCATTTGGTCTGGGGGGGGGAGATGACAAGGGAAGGGACCAGAATTTTTGTAGTTTTGTAGTTGAGGAAGAGCGGATCCCGAGAGATATTTTTAAAGGTGGAGGGGGGGGAAAGGCCCGGGAGTTTAGGGCAAGCCATTTTCTTGAAACTTCAAAAACTCAGGCAGATGGCATAAATAAACACCAGATCCCGGGAAACCCCCCAAATTTTACACTTTAAATTTACCCCACTCAGACCCATTGAAAATTGTTTTTCCATAAGAAGGCCCCCCAAGCAGGGATCCGCACAATCAAAAAATTTAGAAAACTAAAGACACATGTGCATTTCCCCAAAACCCCAAGAACAAAGATTTGAATAAAAACCCAAACCCCAGACTCAAGGGCCTCAAATATTTCAAAAAGTTTTTATGAGAAAATTGTCCCTTGAGGGTATATGGCGGTTTCAAAATTTTAAAAATTGAAATCCCCATACAAAATAGCCCCCCAAATTCCAAATGTTCCACAACCCCTGGACTTGGGGAGCCAAGGTGGGATGTCTGGTATCAGGGCGTAGCTGGGCCCCATCCGGTTTGATGTTTGCCAGGGGGTTTCCCGTTCTGTCCCAAATCCCCTCCGAGGTAGGGTTTACATTTTTTTTTTCAGCCCAAAAAATGGCATGGCCAGAGAAAAGGGGGTTTTTGGAAAGACCCCCCAAAGGGGGTGTGGGGAGTGTTTTGGGGGCTGCCCTTTGGGCTCCCCCAAAATTTAAAGTTTTTAACCCAGGAGCCCCGGTTTCCCCTTTGTTCTTTCGGGGGGGGTTTCCAAAATAGCTTTTCCTTTTGGCTTCCAAAGAAGAATTTGGCCACATTAAGCCCCACCATGGGGCCCCAAAACCCCAAGCCAACCCTCGGGAAAACCGGGGCGCAACTTACTGTTTTGCCCGGGAACCATATTTGGGTTTTTGGCACCTCTGACTCTTCCCTTGTATATATTATCATTTGTACATTTACCTTTTCTAGGTGCCCTCCAAAGCAAATTAAATCATAAAATTTAATTTTGATTTAAAACCCTTGTCTTGACATCGGGCCTCAACGCCTGTTATTTGGGGTCTAAAATTACTTAGCTACCCAAAGCGGGTTCTTGGCCTTTTTTGTGGGTAACCCCGGGGTTCTTATAACCAAAACTAAAAACTGGGGCACCCTTTTGGGCCTGCAGAGCTCCGTTTGAACCAGCGTGGGTAAAGGGAATCTCTCCTACCCCGGTAAGGGGCTTGGGCCGACATGTGTTCTTTTGTCCCCCCCTGGGTCTCCCTGTGCCCGTTTTGGATGGGGGTTAAGGGGGAACGGTTCGGGTGACCCCCGTGAAACCCCGGGGGGATGGGGATCGCAATACACCCCAAGTCAGGGGGTGACCTCGAGGGGGGCGGTGTGGGCTTTTAGAAAAACTGGGAAAAAAGGCGACTTCATAAAAAATTTAGTCCAGAGCTGGGGGGACAAGGGGAGTTTACATTTTTTTTAAAGGGAGTTTCCCAAGAAATACAAAACATCATTAAATGGATACAAAACTTTTCCCTTACAATTAAAGCCTCTTTTTTAACTTAAAAAATACACGGGTCACAAAATTGGGGGACACATAAAAATACTGAGAAGGTTGTAAATTAGTACCTGGTTTTTCCCTACAGGACAAAAATGGGGGCCCGATTTTTTGGTGGGATGGAGTCAAACCCAAAGCAAAAACAGAGCAGTTTTCCGGGCCCCTACTAGACTTTGGGAAACTTGGGCTACAGCTGGGGGGCCCCGGAAGGACATTAGACCAAAAAACATAGAAAAGGGCAAAAAACCAGAATATGGGGGAAAAGGGTTTCCATGATAACCACACATTCCAGCAGTAGGGAGGGGTTTTTGGGGAAAAATTTTAACAAAGATGGGGGGGGTTTATAGTCCCACCGAGCAAAAGAGCCTCCAAAAATTGTTCCATAAAACTGGAGCTTGCAGATGCTTTTTGTGCCCCAGTATTTTTTTTTCTATTTTGATTTCAGAAAGGCTCTTTCCCCAATTTAAAGTTTTTTTTAACCTTTTGGAAAATAGGGTTTTTTGAAAAAATCAAAAAACATTTTTTTCCCCTTTATGATTTCTCGGGAGAGAGCTTTGAGTATTTAAAACGGGGAGCCAAAAACCTCAAATTTTTTTTTCAAGAGAAATTTTTTCGGGAAAAGGGAGTTCCTTGTAGAAAACTAAGGGTTGTTTGGACAAGGGAAATTTTATTTTTTCTAAAACCCAATTTGGGGGAAAGGGGAATTTAATTAAATACCCTGGTAGGGGCCCTCAGTGGAAGAAAATTGCCTAATGTCCCCATTGGTAAAATTTTTTGGGAAGCTTCTGGGAAAAGCTTAGAAGATGGATGGAAAGGACGAAAAAGGGGTTTCTAGGGAATTTACTGGGGAGCTAGCTTCTCCGTTTTGGGAAATGTGCCTTGCACAGGAGGGGGACCCAACAGTGCCCAAAAGATTTTAACGAAAACGGGAACCAGAGGAGGGAAGACCCTTGATAAAGAGCGGGCCCTATGAAGCCCCCACAGTTTGTAATTCAGTGGTTTTTCCTTTCCCTTAACCGGGTCTTGAAATTCGTTAAAATGAAAAATTTTAAAAATTTAGGCCCCCTCCAGAAGGAAGACAGAGGGGAGAATTTTCTTCTTAACGCCCTTAATTAGCAGCCCAAAATTTGACAAACCCCAATTTCATGTACGAACCCCTTTAAAAGCCCGTGTTTTGGATTTTAACTACTTTTACCTTAACGGGGCAGATGGTGGACCCCAGGGAAACCGTTTATGAACCTTTCCCTTTCCGCATCCAAAAAAATTGAACTTGAAACCTCCGCTTGGGAGGTGGTGGCCCCCCCTTTCCCACCCCCCTTTCTTTTGTTTTGTCTCCCTACCCTACCCCCACCCATTTATCTGTCTTTTTTTAAGTGTTTGTTAAATTTTGTTGTTGGTAAATACCTCACCCCCCGGGACTCCAAAAAATACAATTTCCATAGCTCGGGCCCTTGCGCCCAGGCCCTTTTAGTTCTTGCCCCCGGGAACTTTGAGAAATTTGGATGATCCCCCCAAAAATTTTTAGATTCCCCCTTGAACTGACCTGGAAAAAGATACCTGAGGATCTCTACCATCATCCCGTTTGGAGGGCACTAAAATTTGGGTTACAACGGCCCTGGCTTTTCATTTCAACTTGTATGGCTCGGCAGTATTACTAAATTAAAATTGGGTAACTTGAACCACCCGGCTTCCCACTGAAAAACCCCCCAACCCCTCTCCTTTCCCCACCCACCTTGACCCTTCCCTTTCCCTCCTCCCTACTTCCCTGTTGTGATTAAACTGTTAATAAATACATTTTGAAAAAAAAAAAGATCTAAAATTAGGAAAGGCTAGACCCCACAAATTGATTTTCCTTATTTTAGAGAGATCAGCCCGGGGCCTTTTTGTTTCCAAAAAAATTTAAATTTTTTTGGGGATAAAACCCTTTTTAAAATTTGCCTAATAATAAAAAGCAAAATTTTCTGAAAAAAATATAAAATTTTAGGAAACCCAATCCTCCTGTAAAATTTCCTTTTTCTCCCCGGTCCGGGAAATTGTTGAGACAAATTATTTGCCCAAAATTTTATGTTGGAGAGACTTTAGTGGGGGGAGAAATTTTAGTTTTTGATGTAAAATAGCAGATGTTTTCCATCTGAAAGGGAAATAGTTTCCTGTAATGTATTTTGTGGGTTAAAAGGGAAGTTTCCCACCCCCCCCCCCAAAATATCATTGACTTAAAAAGACTAATCTGTAGTGGAGGGATTTTTTTATTAGAATACAATTTTTTCAAATTTCTAGCGGGGACTTTACATTGTTTGCTTCTTAATCAATTTTCTTGAATAAACTGAAATTTAATTTTAGGAAACATTTTTTTTTTGGTGTTTTTGTTGGGCTTTTTTTTTGATTTGTTTAATAAAGTTTGATTTTTTTTTAAAAATTGCAAATTTAAATTTCCGGGTTAATTAGATCTCCCTTTGATTTGATTGATTGTTGGGGCTTTTTTAAAGGGGGGCTATATTGCACTTGGGGGCTTGCCCCCAAGGGGCTGGTTTTTTGGTAAGTTTTTCAGATGGTTTGCAGTTTTAAAAAAACCTTTCTTAAAAACAGACATCCCAACGCTCTCCATACCCTTTAAAAAAAAATCCGTTCAGCACCCCATGGCCCCGATTTTTTTGCCAACTGTTTTCTACACTCCCGGGGGTCTAAAAAAAATTACAACATTTTTTAAATTCTTCTGCTCGGTTTCCAATAGAAAATTAACACTGAATTCAATGAAATCTGAGCAAAAAGTAAAGTGAATTTTTTTTTATCCAGGTTTGGTGGGGGGTTTTTGAAAAAAATACTGCATTTGCAGTAATACTTCCTTTAAAAAATTAAAAAACCGGGTTTACCGTTTTTTGTCAGAAAAACCCTCCCAAAATCCAGTTGAGGTGGCAGATTTTGCGAGGGCAGAAAAAAAGAAAATTTTGTTTTTTTGCCGTGTGAACGCACCCTTTAGGATTCCCCTTTGGGCTTGTAGGGACTTTGTAGTTCCCAAACAGTGACTCACTAGGGGTTCTGCACTAATTTTTCACAAGAAGGGTGCGCCCCCCGGGCCGGGGTGCTAGGGAATATTTCCCCGTGTCCCCTTTTTTTATGTGCCTTCTTTTTTGCCCCTGAAACGGCAACTTGGAATTATTTTGTACATTTGGGTTTTATCCGGGGAAAAATTTAGAATCTATGTTTTTTAAAAGGTATATGTTTACCAAAATTGCCAACAAGGGGTTCTATCACGCGCCAAAGGACTGTAATGATTTTGAACAGAAATTTTTAAAAGGGGCGCTTTTTTTATTATACAAATTTTTTTTTAGGGGAAAAGGGGCAGAGATTTCATTTTAATTTGGTGTTTTTGGCAATTTTTTAAATGTTATTTTAAACCCCCCCTAACTAAATAAACCCTTTAAAAAAGTGTTTTGTTATTTTTGGAAAAAACATTTTTTTTTTTTTTTTACATTTGTCCAAAAAGCTATCAGCAAAGGGTTTAAATTTTCCCGTTTTCATTACTTTTTCCCCCCTGGGGTGAATTCCCTTTTTTGTGCCCAAAGGGTGTGATTTCCCTTTCCCGAAAAAAGGGGGAAAAAGCCTTCCCCTGCTGTGTGAGTTTTTTGTGTATAACAAGACTTTTATATCCCCCGGGAAAAAAAAATTTTTCCCCCATTCTGAACATGAAAACGGCTTCTCTCCGTGGGGAAATCTCCCATGTTTAACAAGATCTGCTTTCCCTTTCAAAAGATTTCCCACCCTTCTGAACCCTGAAAAAGGCTTTTCACCCGTGTGAATTTCCTTTTATGCTTAAACCCAAATTTGGGTTTCCCTAAAAAAGTTCCCACATTTTGAAAAATTAAAAAGGTTCTCTCCTGTGTGAATTTTCTCATGTTTTAACAAGAACTGATTTTTTCCCGTAAAAGATTTCCCCCATTTTGAACATAAAAAGGGTTTTTCTCCTGTGTGAAATTTCTTATGTGTAAAAAGATAGCTTTCCTTTTAAAAGAATTTTCCCCCACTTGAGCAAAAAAAAGGGCTTTTCTCCCCGTGTGAGTTCTGTTGTTTCTTTAAAGAGTTGTGCTTTCCTTTTTAAAAAAATTTTCCCCCATTGAACATTAAAAAAGGCCCCCTCTCCTGTGTGGGAAATTTTTTCTTTTTTAAACCCGATTTTTATTTCCCCCTCTAAAATAGTTCCCCCATTTTGAACATGAAAAAGGCTTTCTCTTTCCCGTGTGAATTTTTTCATGTTTAAAAAGAACTGATTTTCCCTTTTTTAAAAATTTCCCACATTCGGAAAATGAAAAAGGTTTTCCCCCTCCTGTGTGAATTCTTTATGTTTTAACAAGATTTTGCTTTGCTTTTTAAAAAATTTCCCACACTTTAGCAAGAAAAGGGGTTTTCTCCTGTGTGAGGGTTTTGTTTTTGTGTAACGAGTTGTGCTTTCCTTTTAAAAATTTCCCCCCATTTTGAACATGAAAAAGGGGTTTTCTCCCGTTTGAAAATTTTCTCATGTTTAAAACCCAATTGATTTCTCTATAAAAGATTTCCCCCCATTTTTTTTAACATGAAAAAGGGTTTCTCCCGTGTGAAATTCCCCTTTTTTTGTAACAAGATTTGCTTTCTTTTTAAAAAAATTTCCCCCATTCTTAGCAAAGGGAAAAAGGGCTTTTTCTCCTGTGTGAGTTTCTGTTGTTGTAATGAGATTTGATTTATTTTTTAAATCGTTTTTCCCCCATTCTGAACATGAGAAAGGCTTCTTCCTGTGTGAATTCTCTCCCTGCTTAAAATTTGACTTTTATTTACTTTTAAAAAATTTCCCCCAAATTTTTAACAGGAAAAGGGGTTCTCTCCTGTTTTGGCTTTTTTCTTTTTCTTTAAGATCCCATTTATGGGGAAGTTTTTTTCCCCCAATTTTAAACATAATTTTGGCTTCTCTCCAGTCTGAAATTTTTCTATGGGGAAAAAAAACTCCCGAACATCTTCCCAAACAGTTTACCACCTTTGGGAAAACCCTTTCCCCCCTTTTTGGGCGTACCCAGGTTTAAACCCTCTGTGGTCGGGCAGGAAAACCCCTTCCTCATCATTGGGGGGAGTTTAAAAGACAGGGCTTTTACTGTGCCTTTTGGATGTACAAATTTAAAGGGGAGTGTGGTTTTCTCCCGATGGGAAAATTTTGTGAGGAAAATGCAGTTTCCTTCAGAGATCTTACGAATTTGTTTAAAAAAAAAAATAAAAAAATTTTTTTTAAAATTTTAAAACCCCAAGATAAACATTTTAAATATTCCTTTTAGGCGGGAAAACCCTGCAGTTTTTTTTAAAATTATTTTGGGCAAAGCAAAAATGGGTCCAGGGAAAGGAAACCCCTTATTAAAGACCACTTTCTACATCCAACATTTATGTACATCAATTTAGGAATTCCCATGGTGCAATGGGTTGCTAGCATGTAAGTGTGATAGGCTGTCTGAACCCTACAACCTTCACTGTGTTTTCAAAAGGGGCGATTTATGCCACAACAGCAAAACATTTCCCGCATTTTTAGCCCTGGAGCAGATGGATGTCACTGCAACCCCTGCTAACCCAAATTTTATGGGGGCCCTTTGAGCATTTTGGGAAATCCCTGCACTCTGCAAATGCTACTGCATTTTTAAAGGCCCCAAAATGACAGATTTCAACCCGAGCTTAGCAAGCAGAAAAAACTTCAATTTTTCCCTTTATTTTTTGGGAACCCGAACCTCTGTGTTTTGGGAAAAAAAAGGGTTTTTTTCTCGGGTGAGTCACTTTTTCTACTTTATGAAAAGGGTGGAGAAATTGGGGTGTCAGATTTAGAAACAACAGAAAAAAAAACCATGCACTCTGTTATCCTTCCCCCTATTGTATGATTTTTACTTTTTTTTTTAAGGGATTTGACCTTTTAATAAACTTTTTTTTTGAATTTAAAAAAAAAAAAACCATGCAAAAACTGCTGGAAGAATACGAAAAGGTGTTGGTAGCATTTGGTCTCGGGAAAACTTTCCTGGGGTGCTCTGGGCCCCCTTAAACCCCTGTGGAAAGGGTCCTAAAAAAATTTGCGTATGGGAAACTATTCTTCCCCCATCATGGGGAAAACCCCTTTATGCTGTTTTTCCCCCTGGGGTGGATGGGATCATCCAACAAAAATAAGTGACATGTTACACAGCTAAATATTGTCCCCCCACATTGGTTTTACCCCCCCAAACTTTCCCAAATACCACCCGGGCCTTAATTTTCAAAAGAACCCCCAAATTTAAACATTTTTGTGGGCCCCCGAATGGTGGTGTTGGCCCCTAAGGCCCCCAAACAGAGTGGGATTTCAATTTTGGGTCCAGATATATGACAACCTACCAGGACCTTATGGAGCATTCACCCCCGTCTCGCTGCTGTCTGTGCTGCACCCCAACGGGCTCCCCCGGAGATAAAAGATGGGGCTTAAATGTGTGTAATTTTTTCATTTCTTTTTACTCCTTACTGAGAACCTGCCCGTGTGGGCTGCCCGCCTTTTAAAAACCTTTATAACCTGTAACATATCAGTGACACAGTCCCGGATTTTGCTCTACACTCACTCCCTCACTTTTTTTCATAAAAACCTTGGGCTTGATAAGATTCTGGGGAAAGCACAAACCCTTTTCTGGAAAATCAGGTCTTCCTCTGCCCACACAATTTGGGCCCCTTTAATTTCCAAGGGGCAGCACCTTAAAAACCCAAATGGACACCCTGGTTAGTGAAAATCTCTTCCCCCCTGGCTATTAAAAAAGATCAACATGAACAAAGTGCACCCTCTCCCCTGTCTCATGGACGGGAAGATGAGGGCTGTACGGCCTAACGGCTGCAGTCAAACCCGGTCCCCCATTTTTATAGGGGGGGGGGGGGGGGGGGCAAAAAAAACCCCCTAGGGGGGGGTTTTTTTGGTGAAAAGACAAGCGAGGTTTTTTCCAAACCCCAATCTGTTTAAAAAAGGTTTCCCCGGCCTTGTTGTTTTCCCAATTCCTAAGAATTCAGGCTGTTTTAGGGGAAAAGGTTTTGGGCCCCAAAAGAAGTGGCCCCTGAGAGCAGATCCCAAATCCAGCCCCAAAAAACACTGAATAAGTGTCCCTAATATATAGAAGGGGAAACAATTCCTTCAGGGTTTTATTTAACACGTCACAAATTCTGAACCTTAAAGAGGACCTATCACCCAAAGAATTTAACCCCTCTTGAAAAAAAGGGTTTTAAAGGGGGAAAACATCTTGTTTTTGGCAGTTTAAAAGACTATCCCTCTGATTCCAGGGTTGTAAGTGCCGAATTCCCCAAACTTCCCGTGCCCCCTGCAAAACCTTGGTGTGAGAGCCTTTTAATTTACAGTTTGGGGTCAGTGGTCCACATTACAAGCAAATTTTTTTGCATAAAAATGGGGCACAACAAATCAGCTTAAATGCAAGGTTTTTGTAAACCCGGTGTATAAGGGTTTTATATAATACCATATAATTTTTGGTTTCCCTTCCGGGGTACTGTGAAAATTTGATCCCCTTCAATTACATTTTCTGGGTGGGAAGATAAAAAAAAAAAAACAGTGCTAAATTACATTAAAGGACTTTGTTTTGGGGTTTTTTTCATTTTTCAAAAGATATAACATTTTTTATTTTTTTTTAAAGGGTTTTTCTGCTATCACTTTCTTCCCGAAGGAGAGTTTGGGGCACACCAAACAGCATGTGGGAAGGGGTTTAAAAGCTGAGCATTTTTAGCGAGTGAACGATTTTCGAGTGTTTTTTTAAAGTGTTTTTTTTTCTTTTAAGTTTTGGAGACTTGAGATTTAGAGAGAAAGTCCTTTTTTTTAAACCCCCAGCAAAAACTTTTGTTTATTTATTATTGCAGTACATTTTTAAAAACCCATAGCAGACATATATTTTTTTTAACGTACTACAAATTGTTTGTGTATAGAAAAATCA